>JAQQZT010000038.1:15862576-15882627 GCA_030068275.1 Clarias platycephalus | reverse complement strand
ACATTTTGTGTGACAAACATGCAAAAGAATAAGAAATCAGGAGGGGGGCAAATAGTTTTTCACACCACTGTATATGTATATAGTATACATACACACGGCTCTTTATATATATATACACACACACACACCACATTCAAATTGATTTAGGAAATTCCATCTTTTTTGTTGAAATGATGTAATGTATGCAGAGGAAATTCAAACATTCGGGGCTTATTGGCTTTTAAAAATGTAGTTTTGAGAACAAATTTTGAAACTTAAATATAATTATATTTTAAATCCCCTACATTAATATTTAACTTGTTTAACCTTTTAAGATAAAGACAAGGACTGCTCTGACAAGTAACAAGAACGGCTTTTTGAAATCAGTGTCGTAATCGTCTCTAAACAAGTTTCAAGTGTATACTGTAATGCATGCAGGTACGTTTACCCAATCAAGGGGGGTAAATGGTTTATTTGCTAAAAACAGCCATTTATAAACTGCGGAAACTGGACTGCAAAATGGCATCACCTAAAGAAAGTAATACGGCTTTCGAGACACAAGATTAATCCGCATCCAAAAATAAGATCTTTGAAAGTTGCATCAAGACTGCATTTCTAACCAATCATCAACCAGCCTTAATTTGGACTGTCTGAGAAAGACAGAAAAGTGTTCAGGGAAAATTACACAGCACTAATAAATGAAGAAAATGATACAAAAAGAAAGAGGGGAAAAAAAAAAAAAAAAGATATCAGGAACATTAAAAGAACTATTCCCAGTGATTGAGTGAAATGGCTTCTTCAAATGGAATAGGCAATGAGGCGAAGCAGTCCTGCAGGAATGCTGCTGTTGAGCACAGCCCTCTATTAGACTGTGTGCCAGTGTTGATTTGGAAATCTCATTAATGCTCTCACAGACCGAATGAGAGAAAGAGAGAGAGAAAGGACGTTAGGATTAAACATAGCCCACTTCTCTTTTCTCTCCATCCGCTCCCTGTAAGGGACTGGCTGAGTTCTCTTGCTCTCGTTTCTACCTCTTTCTCTCTCTCTCACACACACACACACACACATACACATGTGGCTCAGTAATTGGGCACAGCTCATTGTTATTCAAAACCCCGTAGAAGCAATTAGCAGCGGACCTGGTGACCCTGCCACTGCTCTGGAATGGACCCAACCAAAAGATTTTAAAGTGAAGAATTAAGGGGCAAAAGGTCCAGAAATTTCCTTTAGTTTCTTGATTAATAATCCTGTCAGAGCTATCAGAGACATTAAAGAGGAACACTGCTTCCTACTCCCTCCCGCCCCCCCCATAGGTACGTCTCCTGCCCATTTTTACCCGCTCCCTATTAAAGTTTAATGATGGTCTAGGTGCTTCAGTCCTACTCTCTTGTCTGATTAATGTACAGTTAACAGAATAATGAGGACTCTTGATTTTCCAGGCTATCTACAGCAACAAGGACCTCTAACCTCTAACCTCCTTGCAGAAGACAATCGGATGGACAGATGGATGCCTTGGAGAGAGAAGTCTGAAAAGTGGCATCTGGGGCCCGGCAAGATCAGGAAAGAGAGAGACTGCGTGGGACATAAGTTACTACAGTACACCAGATACTGGAGAGGACTGTGTGAACAGAAGCAGACACACTAGCAGTAGGTGGTGAAAGAAAGTGATACTCAACAATGGAAAAAATGCTAATCTAAAGTCGGTGATGAAACAGAGAGACTTTTGGGTACAGCTGATGCAATGGAACTGAGGGTGCAGCATACTGGTTTAACTCTGGTTAGCAGGGAGTTGCTCCATAACACTACATAACTCAGGTTAATATCTTTTCAGTGCCATGTTCTATTCATGTTCTGTAGAGATGTTACCAAATGGTAATCCCGCCAATAAGGTGTTGCTGGGTCGAGTGCTTCCTACACTCCACCTAGAGCACTAAGTACATCGTTGTCATGGCCGACAGTTTGAGACCATGCATCTACATCTTAGGATGTGCAAATACTTTTCTTCTCCAGAGGTGTTCCTGAATCATGCTGTCCTACTACAATGAATATCCTGAAAATAAGAGATAAACAGGAAGGAATCAATAAAGAAGGGCACAAGGAGTGACTGACAACCCAATTACCCAGGACGAGGAAAAAGGTAAGGAGAATGTAAATGGATGTGGTGCCGACGGAATATGACTACATCGACCTCAAGCTCCCTCACCAATAAGTGCCCTCCCTAGAGCCTCGGCTAACACAAGCTCCTGTTTACAGCAAAGACATGCACATATTAAAATGATAAATCTCTTTCATTATGTGATGTCTGCCTGAGATAGGATCTGATATAATCTAAAGCCTCATCTTCAGACAGCTCAATAATTCATATTTCCTGATATCAAAGACTAGCCTTAGTCCCTCTTTTATTATGCTACTGTCTGACAAACTGACAGGGAAAGCAGAGTGGGGTTTCAGCTACATGGCCGGATATTGCGATGGCAATTGTCTGAAGGGTTCGGGTTTATTTAGTTTTAACATGGTTACAATACTCCAAATGCACAGAGAAGCAAAATAACCGAGTTGTGGGTCAAATTGATTTCCTTAATGGATAAGTTCATATAATTGGTTGTGATATTTGGAGAAAATGCTTGAGTGAATTTCGTCTCGTCAACAACAGCGTACAGGTGACAGAGAGTATTACGAAGGGTTCTGTACTGGCATACAGACTTAAAATTCTTCAAGAATTAAACGTGTCCCTGTCCTTTGTAAACTAAATTAAAGTTTCTTTGTTGTTGTTGTTGTTTTTTTCAGTCCAGCATCTTTCCGATTCCTCCGTGACACTAGGCGTAATGGGACTCAAACAAGCAGTGTAGTTTATATACTATATATGAAGTAGCACTTTCTGCAATAACACAGGACTTATACACATGTAGACCTGATAAATGATCTGCTATTATTAGTTGCAAGATCCATATTTGATTTAATTCCTCTAGAGCTTCCTTCCCCAAATAAGCACAGGAACCCCTGATGGAGTCCACTGGCTGCAGGCCATCATGCACACCGCAGTAATCTACGTGAAATGCACATAGAAGGCAGATTATTGCTGTGTTGTCCTAATAAGGCCTCGAAAACTGTTGATGCGTTCTGCATACCAGCATGGAATTCCTCCCACAGCAGGTAAAGAGCCTTTTATTAGCTCACACCTGTTTTGTGAAAAGCTGGTGATGGCCAGATGTGCTTGGTTTTGTTCTTGGTGTTTAAGTACTTGTTTGGATCAGTCCCCTCCAGGCCACTCTGATTTTACACCATCAAGAGATGTATTCCTTCCAAAAAAGAAAAAAAAAGAAAAGAAAAAAAGCCCCCTCGTGCTTCCCTCGCAAGTCTGGCCGAACTTGCAGCTCGCCATTAAATCCTTTTACAACAAACTCCATAAACCTCTTATGGTGCCTAAATATTTATGGATGCCTGCGCTTCTCTCGAGGGCCTGGTTTGTGTCAGAGGCTCAGTCCAGAGTTAATTCATCTGGACCTGTTCCAGACCTCTTATCTGACTCTCAGAGTCAAAAGCTAGTCAGAGAGCTTTGGTGGTCTGCCCCATGAAACTTCACCACCACGGCCAGCGACTCCCTAGAAAAGAATGAGGGAACACACACGAGGAGGACGAGTGATAAATACTGCAATGATAGAGGGGGCTGAGTCAGGCTCTGCAGCTGTGCTCATCTTTTCGCTCCTTGACCCTCCCGTTCTCCCTGCTTCACTCGATTGACCTGGCAAACACACATCTAGCTGAGTGAACTCTGCTGGCCAAACAAACAAACAGGCTGATCCTCATAAAAAGGGCCCAGGGCCACTGCCAAGGTAAGCGAAGTAGTCTAGAAATCTGTGTTTTTACCTTCATGGCTTGTGCAGAGTTGGAGTGAAATGTAGGATGATTTCATGCTTGGATTTTCTTTGGCTTAAGCCAGAACGCAAGAAATCGCACCACCCAAGAAGACACGACAAGATATTCTGTTTTATATTTTCTATTTAATTACTGCATTTTTTGTTATATGAATGTAACTATAATACTGTATTGTAAGAATAATTAAAAATAACATTTTAATGAATTAATTATTAGTAGTATGAAATTTGTTGACTGCCAAAAATCTAAGATATTGAACAAATATTTATATTACAGGTTGTTGGGGGGTATAATGATTTTTTTTTTTTTTGTCAAAAAATATTTGTTCCACCTAAACCACAATAATTTGCCAGCTAAGATTATTTTTTACATTAAAAATGAAGTCATTTACACACTTTCGCCAGAGATTATTTGGTTTAAAACAAGAATTTGTCTGTCTGTCTGTCTGTCTGTCTGTGTCTGTCTGTCTGTCTGTCTGTCTGTCTCTGGCCAATCTGGAACCTATGGCATGACATTACCTATCCTCTAGTGCACTGAAACTTTGAGTGAGCATGGAGCAGTGTAACACCTGCCCCAGTGGGCCTCTGTAATGATTCGTAGTCATAAAGCAGTACATTTTAAAAACATTTTTTAGATGCTTATTTAAAATACATGATGTTGTAGAAATGGCTTTTGTTAAAAATTGAAAAGTCTGATACACTATGTATGTATATGTTTAGTCTCTGCTCAATATGCTCCTGTGGATTAGTTGCCACTGCCACATAGGCATTACACTATATTTAATTTCTTTCAAGTATACCGTTACATTTTGACTTGCTTGATGAAATACCCCTCTGTGCACTAGCAAGGACATTCTTGGTTAAATAAGTGGTGATACATGGTCTTACCAGAGTAAAGTAATGTGTGTTGAAATGACTAGAGATGGTCTCATACTTTGCAGAGTCATCCACACACTTTCAGTAGGCTGAAGACTCCTCCAGTCTCCTCCCCAAGCTGTGATTACAGCCGTTTACTCGCTTTAATATGTGTAATTCTCCCTTTCTCTGACTGGTGAGTAAGAGGCCTCAGGGGAAAGGCAATCTGTGGCAGTCTGCCAAAAGCCCTCCTCGAGAAACTGCTCTAGTCATTTCACTCCCTACTAAAATCTCAACCTGCATGTTCGCATCTTACAGTCTGGATATGTTAATTATTCTAATTGCACTTTTAATAATTACTAGGCATCACTCATGAGTTGAATTACGCCATGATCATTGTTATGGCGTTCACACATACCATCAGTGTGACATTTGCTAAAGGTTAAGGTCCTGACAGTGACAAAATGGCCGTAGATCTACACAGAACCATAGACCAAAGGTCACTATGGGCATAACATACTAAATACTTATGCAGTTTAAATTGCATAACAAAAGCCCAGCAGGACGAGACGTCACAATAAATAAAAAACTACTTCATCCGACCGCTATCCAGAATAAAAAAATGGACGTTTGAGTTTAATATGGATGGATAGAGTATTTCTCAGTGTCTCATCAAGAAAGCAGTAGAATAAACTAATGGCTGTTTCTTTCATATGACACACATTTTCCACATTTCACCCATAATTGGAAGCATGTGGTTCACAAATGTGGAATGCTCTGAAACACAACGGTCAGCCCGATGACCCGTTTTATGGCAGACTTTTAACACCAGTAAAATGTAGTGACTTTCAATAACACGAATGCGAATGCTGATTTTCTTTTAGACCGTGAGGTCACAACTGAAGTAGAGAATTTCAAGGAGAGACAGCTACATGTATGATAAAAAAAAATAAACATATATATATACTGTACATATACACACACACTGTGTTTCTGATCTGAGGTTTATGGTTTAAATTATAGCGAATACAGAGCCTAGAACGTCAACCAGCAGAGCAAAGCAGCGCGATGACAGAGCCGCCAAGAATGTTGACCTGGCTGCCGTCTGTAATGTTTCACTGGAGTTCCCTTAATAAGGGAGTGAAATAATTTCCACCAAAGCGGTTAGAGGTGATGACAGCTCAGATGAATGCTTGCTGTAAAACAGCCAGAATAACAACTGCTCCTGCATGCATCATGAAAAAAGGAAGAAAAAAAAATAATAATAACAAAGGTAGCTTGGCAGGAGTGAGGAACTGCCAGGTCTACAGACCTATGCATATTTGGGTCTGTGAACATCTGCCAGCACAAATAATTTACGCCACGCACTCCTCCCCACCGCTGCCCCTCTCCCCTCCCTTCTTCTTTCTTGCTAATGGGTTGCTGGATCCTCTGGAAGAGCTTGTTCCAACTTCTGTAGCAAAAGCATGACACATGTACTCAACAACACAATAAAGACATACAAATGTACACAAAACATGCACAGGCATTAAACCGCATACAAATACAAGAAGCTAATCATGCATAATCACTAGGTAACTGACTATGAATACATTATCCTGATTGAACGGATATGTTAAGATAATGTGTTCTACATAGATACAAATACACACAAGTGGGAGGTTTTCGTTGTTATTTGGGTGTAAGTGAGAAGACAGCGAGAGTGTGAACGCAAATACAATACACTTACACTTACAATTCACTCATTTATCTTTAGCAACTGTCTGGATAGTGTCGCGATGGTGTAAAGCGGGCTACTGGAAACGTTTCAGAAAATGTCATTAGCCGATACAAGCCGAAATAATAAGTGTGTGTACAGGATTATGACCCTAATTAGCATAACCTAGTATGCAAAAACTACACTTCCATCAGCAGTCTGTATTATATTCATTGTAAACAGGTACCATATAGGGTTTTAAGCTACATCCTTACCTGGGGATCTCCAAGCTTTCATTCATAACCTCCAGAGACCTGCTGTTTTATGCCGTCTGTCTGAGCAGAGGTTAACATATCTGCAGTGGGTCATATACACGGTGCAGGACTAATGAATCTGCAACCCCAGAGCGTACTCTGTAGGTTAGGCAGCCCCGCAGAGAGGCCCATCTGTGCCCTAACACAACACGCTTCACTAGGAGAAATTAAACACACCCTCACACACTGCAGGAGTCCCAGTCTCCAGGCAGGCTCGCTGCTCCGATCCAAGGGCATCTGGTGATTAAACATCTCATGGGGATTATATTACTATTTCAAATGGCTCTGACAGCTAAAACGCAACGGCTAAATCGTCAAGAATACATTCCACCTTGATACCTATCGATGCCGTCAGATCATGCAGGAATGTCACGGCGTATAGAAACTCACTAACATCCCACCTTAAGCCCAACCACAGCAGAACACTTTTTAATATTAAGAACCCACATCTGCCGTAATCCAGCTAGCCTAAATAGTTAAAGAACTGGACAGGCCTCTACCTGCCCAAGGGCACCACTGATATTCCACTGTGGCTAAACAAGCAGCGGTTATTGGGAACATCTGGACAATCCCTAGCTTGGTCGTGGTGGGGAATTTGAAAACAATACATCTAGCAGATGTTGTGGGGTAAAAGTAAATATTTGTAAAGACATCAGTGATTTCCCGACGAGGTCCCCTGTCAAGTCGCTTTGGAGGGGGCACGTACCGAATTACTGCTCTCCTGCTAACAACCTGTTATCCTGGACTAAGCTGTTCAACAAATCTGAGCCAAGCCAAACTATCTAACAAAAGCTTACATATCCATAAAGCACACATGCAGCTGTTGAATTGGAAAAGGAAAACAATGCAGGGGGGAAAAAAAAAAGTGTAAAAGTGTGTTTAATTTAATCGTCTTTTATTGAAAGCATACTTGGATGTCTCACAGATGTTTATCCTGCCTCCCTAACCACATGTTTATTAATTTCCAATGCTCTCAACACATTCATTAGTTCCCAGCTGCAGTCTTGAACAAGTTCACTGGAAATCCGTAGAAGGGAAATCTCAGCACACCTAAATGGTGCATCGAGGCTAACTGACAAAGTGTCATCCGCTCCGAAGCTATCTGGGCGTGCTAATCAGGCCACAGGTCAACTCCAGGCCAAACCCATAGGGGGGAACCGAGTCTGTGAGAGCGCGGAGTGACAGTGCTGAGGTCTGTGGTTTCCACTGGGGTCATGCTGCTGACTCATAAAGCCTCGCAGCGAACGATCAGCTCTTTCCCTCATTTGCACACGGTGGCAGAATGAGCTCAGAGCTCAGTCATCCAGTAGACTCGCACTGTATCATAAATAATAATCAGGTGGTTTTTAATGCTCGGAAGCTATTTCCATAATATGATGTTAAGAGCAGCGGAGCCTTATTTGTGTTTATTCCAGACAACTTAAAGATTTTACTGTAAACATGGACCGGTGAGGTTTACAAGTGACATGTTGTTGGAATTTAACCATCAATCAGAGCAACAACATAATTAAATGCAGTATTTGTTCAGAGCAGAGCCACAAAAAAAAAACAACTGTGCTTTGCAAAGCGCCATCTGCTGGTAGAAGAGTGTCAAGCAGGCAAAACCTTTAAATATGTAACTGAAGTACAAGCCTGCTCTCTACTGGACACTGATGAGGAGTAAGAGGCAAATCACTCAGCCACCTCAAATGAACAAATGTTAGCAGAATTAGGCTGCAAAATCAGTGACTCAGACAGGTAAGATTTTTTAAGCTTTGATTAATGCTCTGGCATTAATTCATAGGGTATTACAGAGGAACAAGTATGGGCAAAACTGTTATATTGCTATAGATTTAGCAGCTTACATATATAAGCAGCTTACACATATGCATTTATATTGTTACTGAAGGGGTATATATATATATATTCTGAGTGTACCTACATACACAGTCCATATACTACATATACTGTTTATATATGTAAAGTCAGAAGAAGTAGTGATCAATACACACCATATTCACCTTCACACTTCTGAACTCTCTTTGAATATTTAGTTATGGCAGTGTGAATCAATCTGTACACTTGTCTACAAATGAGACTGGCTAAAACAATAGCAGATTAGTAATAGAACAAGTAGGATAGATTTATTATCCTCCTGATCTTTGTCCCATAATTTGTGCAGAATTCTGTCTATGTGGTTATGAGAGATCTTTTCCAAACATTACTGAATAATGGATCAATGTGGGTTAATGATGATCTGAAACAGTTGATAATATTTTTTTTTATTACTGATGACCGGGTAGCTTGTAGTTCTCCAGGAAATATTCCTGGAAATTATTACTTAGCTGTTGTTATTGTTTCTTAGTTCTTAATAAGTAAATATGCAGTATTCATTAGTAGCAAATAGTAGTCCCAGCATAAACATATCCGAGTTATTAAATCATTTTGAGACGCCAGATTTTTGTCTGTCGCATTCCCGGGTGATCCATAATTCTTCATTAGGCATCATTTTACGAGCCAAACACGCAGATCACTATATAAACGGAAGGAAGGGGGGAGACACATAGATGAACGGAAGGAAGGGGGGGGGCGACACATAAAACACACAGACCTTACAAGAGCTACACATGTAAAATAATCCTTCATGAATCACAGGTAAATAATTGCGTCCTCAAGTGATTTTTTTTTTTTTTTTTAAAGGTGGATTTTAGGAAGTTACTAACTGTGGAATTTGCATTTCAATGCCTTGATAATTCTGACGCACAAAGGTGCAATCAAAGGCACAAGCTCACAATAGTGATCAAAGTGCTGAAAATCTGTGAAGGAGCGGAGATGAAAGAGGGTAGAGGACAGGTGCTTCAAAGGGCAACATTAGTCAGTGTTTTACCTCTATATTCAGCTTAATGCAGAGAGAAAGAGAGAGCAGGTTTCTCTCTTCACGTATTCACAACCACCTTTCACCGATACATTTTCACCTCGCTTGCACATCAAAAAAAGACTGATAAGCAGCAGGACAGAGTGCTTATTTTTAGCCTCAGGAGGTTAAGTTAAAAACAGCTTATAAAACCCCCCGATGTGCGTATCAAGGCTTTGATTCTGTCACCTGTGCATCTCCCGTGCAATCATCCAACTTTGAATATCGTTATGCTCTTAGAATAGAGCATATTCTACATCTTTCCACATGAAATTTCCCAGAAGGTCAGAATACGGTTTCAAATTGTTTCCCCTCATTCGACTCTTCCTATAGAACAGTAGGGAACAAAATTGGGCTGTGGGGATGGACAACATTCCACACAACATGGATTCCATTAAACCCACATGTCTTTGAAAAACTCTGCATAAACATTCATCAGAGAAGGAAGTGATGCAAGACCCATGAGAGCTAAACATCTTTCAAGTGTGATGAGGCCTCCGAGCGTTCACATCCGATCACTCTCTCGCCACTGACACATATGCCTTATGACTCCAAAGCGCCACTGGAAACAGATGAGCAAAGCTACCTCCCCCTTCTGTAAATGTCCTGATCTAAGCGATTGGAAGGAATTTTCAGTAAGCATTGCCAAATGTTGCCATCTCATATGGGACAAATGAACACAGATGTCATTTTCCATTTTACAGGCTGTTTATGTCTGGTGGGTTCCTCTCTCCAGAGACGAGAGGTTTGTTCTTTCATGTTTTTAATACATGGGAGAGACCGCAAGCCCTTTTTGTGGCTGAAGCATTTTCCAATACTAATGACCAACAGTCACAAACATACACATGAACAGGGCTAGATCCCCCCCCACCCCGTGTGGTCCGGCAGCTGGAGCGGCTCTTCAGAAAGTGTTTAACAGAAGTGTATGAACCAGGCTGATCAGAGAGAGAGAGAGAGAGAGGTAGACTCGAACAGTCGAGGTTATACACTTAATCTTTCCTGTGGACTGGTGTGTAACTGTGTGTGTGTTGTGCCGGGATAAATTCTGACAGGATGCTGACTGAGGTTTGGTTTGTGGTCTGCCGTTTCAGCCTGCTGGTCGCAACTGTCACATCGACTGTATGAACATCTCATCACTTTATATAATCTGCAAAAACATATGCTCGTGACTTTTTCCACTACACAACTTAGATGGCGCTTAAAGTTATTGAGCCTAGCAGTTCAGCATCTGTAGGCCATGACAATAATCATTACCGAGCCAATAGGATAGAGCTTTTCTGGATTGTGTTTCTGGTGAAATGTAATTGAATACACTTTTTTTTTTTTTTTTTTTGCGCCATTATCCAAAGCTAGCCAAGTAAATGTGTTCCACTCCATACACTATCAAGCACAAAACAAACGAACAAATGGACTTTCTGGAGTTGTTTATGCTCTCTTCGTGTCCATGTGGATTTCCTTTGCATTCTACGTTTAACTCGCACTTCCCAAAAACATGCCAGGTGGATTGGCTTCTGTAAATTGCACTTAAGTGAGAGCGAATTGTATCCCAGCCATCTATTTCCGCTCAGGGCTCCTGAGTGAGGTCCAGAACAACCCAAACCAGGAAAAAACAGGTATTCAGGGTGATAAATTAAAACAAGAAATAGGTGCACAAATAAGACATACAGTAATTCCTCACACACACGCTCACATTCACACACTTCAGGCAATTTGGGAACGCCAATCATCCTAACCTGCATAACGTTAGATTGTGGGAGGAAACCCATCAAGCACAGGGAGAACGTTCAAACTCTATACACACAGAGATGGCAATCGAACCCAGACCCTGGAGGTGCAAGGCGACAGTGCTAACCACTAAGCCACCGCGCCGCTGACATAATTCCTGTCAAAGAATATAATATTTTTTTTTTTTAGTATTATTAAAGCGGCCCTTGGGGACACCCTTGCTGTATAGCTTAACAATTATAAAGACTAAAGACAGATATCCTGCTGTTAATGTCTTACAGCTAAATAAAACCGAGCTGCTCGCAACCCAGTGACAGCCTAATAGGACTAAACACGGCCATCAACTGGAGCGGAACAATACTGTGTTTAAACCTTGTAAGCATTTGGAAAAAAAGAAAAGTCTTGTTTAATAAAACAGTCAGACAAACTGACATACCAATAATCATTACACTGCACGGATACTGCAGGGACTCTGGTGCAAAGAGCAACAAGCTGTGAATGTGGTTTCTGGCTGCGTTCCAGTCAGTTCTCTAACCATCTGTTTAAGATTCTTTGATATCTACTTTTACACAGCGTGGCTCAGCACTTTGAGAGAAATGAGGATAGTTAACCACAAGTGCATGGTAATTTGATCTGGAGAAAGACAGCCACAGGAACACAGACAAGATGCACTAATAAGGGGGAAAAAAAAGATGAAAAGGCTACAGTATGGTGAGAGGTAGTGAAAATTACACTGCAAGCAGGATCACAGACTCAGTGGACGCCGCATTTAAATACCAGAGTAAGTGTGTGAAGTGAAATAAAGACACATCATAAAATAACGCTGGTGCTCACACATGATGCTGAGATGTTTTGTTAAGTGATGTAGTTAATACAGAGACAAGAGAGAGACAATACCAAGAAGGAAATACATAAGCAACGGTCTTAGAGGAGCAACTGTTTCTGCACAGCAATCTGGAAAGGGTTATAAAAACCATTTCAAAACAATTTGGAATTCAACATTCTATAGGGAGGAAAGATTATTCACAAATGGAGAGCATTCAAGATGGTTTCCAATCTTCCCAGGAGTGGATGTCCCAGCACATTCACCCCCAAGACAATGCTTAGAGAAATACACACACACAAAAAAAAAAAAACAAGAACTAGATCTGAGACCCTACAGGCTTCAGTGAGCATGTTAAATGGTAAAGTCCATGAGAGCACAATTAGAAGAAGACCGAACAAGTACAGTTTGTTAGGAAGGGTTGCCAGGAGAAACTTCTTCTGTCTAAAAAGAACAGGAAAATATGACTGAGGTTTGTAAAACTGTAAAACCACAGAGCGTCTGGAACAATGTCCTTTGGACAGATGAGACCAAAGTGGAGTTGTTTGGTCTTAATGCCCAGCGCAATGTTTGGCAAAACCAAGCATTTCAGCAGAAACACTTCGTACCTACTGTCAAGCACGGCAGTGAAGAGGTGATGATCTGGGCTTGTTTTGCAGCCACAGTCAATAAGTTGACCATGAACTCCTCTATATACCAGAGTATTCTAGAAGCAAATCTGTCCGACAGCTAAAGTTTGGGGAAAACTTGCTCAACCTCATGCAACAGAACAATGACCCGAAGCACAGCAGTAAATCTACATCAGAATGGCTGAAAAAGAAAAGAATCAATGTTTTGCAATGGCCTCGTCAAAGTTCAGTCCTCAACCCGATTGAAATGCTGTGGTGGGGACCTTAACAGATCTGTGCATGAGCGAATGCCCCAAAACCCTCAAAGAACTGAAGCAAGTGTTGTAAAGAAGAATAGGCCACGATGTAAGAGACTGCCAAAGTCATACAGGAAACGATTACTTAAAGTTATTGCTGCTAAAGGTGGATCTACAAGCTACTGAATCATGTGAAGTACTTGTAAAAAAAAGAAATGTTTTTTTTTTTCTTTCTTATTGCTTTGTTAAATACATAACGGTACAGTGAAAATTTTGTTGAACAATGTTGTTCATCTGAGGTTATATTTGCTTAATACTAGGACCTTCTATGATCAGATAAATAAAAAAAACATTTTCACTTTTACACATGACTGTACAATGTACAAAACAGCCAGTAATGAGACAAAATGTCTGACACACACTCTGAATAATATTTTTAACCCCCCGCATTAACATGACAGTTGAGCCTGTCCCACTGACATCTTAAAGAATGACTCTAGATTTAGATGGGTTTTTATCAAAACTGGGTTTCCTGTTTTTTTTTGGGTGTGATTAATGAGCTGATTGACGACTACAGGTAGGATTGTCTAGGATTGAGTTGTACAGCTCTCTTACTATTAGCTAGTACCATGCATGTGTTATATGTATATTTTTATAGCTAAGAAAAACAAAGCAGTCCCTTAAGTGCCTTAAGATTTAGCTTGAAACGTCTGGAATGGGATAAGTGCGTTGGCTTATGTGGCTTAAATCAAAAGGGAAATTTTCCTCCTTCAAAGTCATTTGATTACAGCACGAGTTAAAACTCTGAAGTAATAGGCCTGGTGTAACGGGTAGAGCCACATGCAGCCAACACTTGTTAGAAGGCTGTTAAATGCCATGTTATGATCTTTAGGAGCACTAAGGAATATGAGCAAAACCAAACCAAATGCAGCCATCTGGTTCTGGTTAGGGCACTGGAAATCTGATTAAAGGCAAATCTCCAGGCACACTGAAAGGCGTTCACCATAATTACTGAGAACAGCTTTGACAGATCAGACCGCAAAGAACTGAACTAGAAACCAATGTTGTGGCTTTTAAATATAAACCAGAACTCACAATAATGGCCAGAGCATGGAAGTGGATTTCAACTGAACAAATTGAGGTGAAGGGGTGGAGGAGGGGAATGTGGCTGGCTTGGCTTCAAAGTTAAATGGCGTATTAAGTTTCTCTCTCTCTCTCTCTCTCTCTCTCTCTCTCTCTCATAAAATCTCCAGCCTTGAGTTTAAAAAAAAAAAAAACCCAACATAGCCCTCATTCCAAAAGGTTCTTTTCTTTCACAAAATAGTGCTGCTTTCACCAAGTGCAGCTGCAGTACAGCCACCCAGGCAGAGAAAGTGAATAAAACCACACTGACCACAATAACTCTGTTCAGCCACGGAATGGAAAAACACACAAATGGAGACGTGAGTGTGAGCAGGGGGATTAGGGCTATCCTTAAATAATAAATCTTATTAATAGAAATCAGAAAGCAGACGGATGACTGTGCTGAGGTGAACGCAAGGCTACAGGAATCATTTCTCAGGTTACTGCTCAAATGAAGGCCATATGCGGAGAGGTTCTGGAGAACGTATAAAGGGATGAGAGGGGCAGGATCTTAATGGAGAAAAATACCAGCACGACTGAGAGGTGGTTAAGTAAATGTTGGATATATTGCAATAGGATAGGATTTACTGACTGTGCAAATATTGTCTTAAAAGAAATTGGAGATATTGATAATATATATGATTTGAATTTTGTTGCATGAGGCCAGACTGCACTTAGCATTCGAGTATTGGAAAGAGTTCACTCACTGGACTCCACTGGTACATACGAGGAGTTGGACAGCACAGCATTTGTCCAAAATCAGAATAGTATTTGCATCCTCCATATTTTTCTCACTACAAATTATTTGCAGCAGAAACCACAAGAGGGCAGTCCTGTTTTGTTACAGCAGCAGCAATAACAGCCGCTTAAATAAAGACATCTGGATCACATTTTACAAGTTTACAGCTGATCTTAAAAAAAAAATAATAATAAAAATAAAATAACAAAAACAAACAAAAAAAAGTTTTGATGTATTTTTTTTTTTTTTTGAAGAAAACATGAAAGGCAACAACTTGAATTGAAAAATGAATTTATCTTTTTTTTATTAAAGATTGTTAGTAATTTGTGCATATTAAATAATACATATATTTATATATTTACATAATTACATTCAATAAAAGAATACAAAAACCTGTAGTAAATCTATATTCACAGGTGGCTTCAATCCTAATACTTAATTAATAATACAACCACACATTCTCTCTCCCTCCTCTCTCTCTCACACACACACGGAAAAGGGAGAGAGATATTTTAAGAGATTCAGACATTGAAAGACAGAGACAAGCAATAATCAGCATACACACTCCTGTCTCATTTGTGCGATCTGAAGCAGTGCCAGTCTGGCCTCCTCATCCATATGGCCCTGCAAATAAAAAAAAAGACTTTAGTCATATTGTTAAACATTGCATTCGTTGAAACCCAACAGCTTCAAGCCCATGATCTACCTGCTCATGTTCAAGCAAACTATCCACATATTAATAGAACACTTCATATTAATAGGGATATTACTAATTATGATTATTCCATAAAAAAGACCAATAACTACTGGAAAACTAATAGGAAGTGATAGAATGTGTATATACATGTGTATATGTAGATATATGTATGTATATATAGATGTGTATATATGTATGTATATTGTATTCACATTTCTTTTATTTATATTATTTTTATCTTATATATATATATTATATATATCTTTTTTTTATTTATTATTATTATTTTTAAAATATTTTTATTATTATTATTTTTTTTAAATAATACTTGCACAATATTAATACTACTGTATTATTCATATGCATATTTATTTTATATTTGTACACCACTATTGCTTGTGTAGCTTGCACATAAGAATTTCACTCACATGTACTGTACCAGTGTACCAGTAACGTGATGTGACAATAAAAGTGATTTGATTTGATTTAGAAAGTGAGCGTGAACCAACTAAAGAGTTTTGTAGGTTTAAGAGGTTATTAAGAACAATATACAGTAATATGGATTGATGTACAGTAGTATAAGCTTAAAATCATACCTGGGCTGCATTGAGGAGACGTGTGCGATATATACCAAGAATTTGTCTGTAATGCTTTTCAGAGTTCTATCGGGAGAGAGAAAGAGAGAGAGAGAGAACCTTCAGTTAAGTTAAGGATGTTTTTTCCTATTTTATCTATAGCATTCTCGCTATTATCTGCGAACAAATTCTTTTTTCTTCAGGGAATTCTATAATTTACTCACCTTTACTAGCTCTGATCAACTAAATTCATAAACTGCAATTAAAACCAGCATATACAGTCTACTAAAGCTTGTGGTGCGCCCTTATCACGTAAATGATTTAAACACAGAATACTTTCTGACTGATCATGAACTTGGTAAAACAGAAACGCGATATGCTGATTATTCTTACACATCGTAACCCGTTCAGCTTTTGCATCTAAATCCTGTGTAAAAATGCTTCAATCCGTAGTTAACATCTTCACAAGCCATGACGACCGACTCTGTTAGCTCAGTCTCTACACCTGAAATTCACCGATAAGGCAGGAAAAGGTTGACCTTGGCCATCGCCACAAATACACATGCGCATATTCGCAGGAGGAAGAGGAAGTGTTTGTGAAGATAGTACGCCAGAGAAATGTAGCTGGAGAGATTTACAGGCCTAAAAACAGGAAGAACCCACTGGTCACTGTTAGACAAATACGAATGTCACGAACAAAGAAGAATGTGATTTCAATGCGGATCATCTCATCTGGAATTTACTTCTTAACTTTCGTGCATTGTATACCAGAACAAGCAATTGAAAATATCAACAAGGGACAAAGTGAAGTTTTCATCCTTGCGTCATGATAAGAAATATTACGTTCCTCTGTAAGGAGGTACAAGAAGCTATTTAAGTGGCTGAGTTCAGGTCAAAGTAATTTCATCTCAATAAGCACTCGAAAATGTAATCTTGTTCGAGCCACCTCGGTTCTCCTGACAATACGAGACAATTTCCTGGAAAGCTCCAGCATGTGGGTAAAGTAACGGAATGCTTATTGTTAGGAATTTGTGCACAATCAAGTGACTCTTTGGACACTAGGCTCGTGTGTTCAGGTGGGTTTGAGGTGGCTTCCATTTTCTGCTGCTCTAAATGACGAGGTAGCCTTCACGCACACATTCAGCCTGCACATTTACAGCACTGTATAGCAGAACAAAAGAAGTGTTATGCTTGCATGCAATAAGAATATACATATATCAAACGAGGCACGGTGGTGTAGTGGTTAGCGCTGTGGTCTGGCACCTCCAGGTTCGAGGGTTCGATTCCCATCTCCGGTCTGTGTGCAGGGAGTTTGCACGTTCTCTCTGTGCTTGGTGGGTTTCCTCCCACAGTCCAAAGACATGCAGATGAGCCTAACTGGTAGTCCCAAATTGCCTGTAATTTGTGAACGTGTGTGCATGTGTGCCCTGTGATGGATTGGCACCCTGCCTAGTACCGAGGATACTAGGCAGACTACATCAAAAAAAATGAAAGAAATCTCATAACCTTGTGGGTTTGTTAGAAAGGTCAAACGTTTTTTAAAATCCAATCAGCTGATCAACTCATTGGGAAAACACTACAGACAGCGGAGATGTGCTGAAACGTCTGTGGATGAAATTGCAAACATAATCAAAGTGCCCGTGTATGTGCTGAGAGCAGAGCAGCAGAAGGGTCATTTTAAACTACCCAGTGTGCATAGGGGGTTGTCTGACCTCCAAGCGCTGCTCCAGGCTGTTTACGTGCGCCTGCAGGATGGTGCTGTCTGAGTGCACAAGGCTACAAACACTGTTTGGCGCTGATGAGCTGTTCTGTGCTGCCCTCTGGCCTTCTGCCTCCACCGTTATCTCTGAATCCTGGAAAGGAAAACAGCTCGGGTAAGCCAACACAAAAACAAAAAATGGATAGTGCTTAGAAACACTGCTATAACTACAGGAACACACACACATTTACATCTGTGTCAGAACTAGTAGTACGAACAGAAATATGATTTGAACTAAGGGACCCTGTTACCTTATTTTGTCCTCCAGCGGTGTTTAATGGCACGTTCTCCTGTGTAAGGTTGGCAGAGGTGGTGGCGCACTCTTCCTGACATTCCTCAGTCTGTGTGCCTCTGCTGCTCTGCAATGTTTGCTCGGGCTGAGACTGCTTCTGCGATTCAGCGTTACACGCCTTCTTGCCTTCCTCCTCCGTCTCCTTTCTCTCCTCCATTTCTTTAAGAGCGAGCCTAAGCTGAGCCACCTCGTTCTCCTTGGTCTCCAGCATAGCCACAGGCACAAACCGGGCCTTTAGGGCGTCCTGCAGGGTGTCCAGCTCCGTCCTCTGCTCCTGCAGTTCTCTAATGAGACTCTGATTTTCCTCACTGGTTTGCTGCTGCTTCAGCACGGCTTCCCGAGCCTGGCTTTGTGCCTGCTGAAGTGCACTACTCAGTGAACTTCTTATAGACTCATGCTCGTTTAAACTGATGAAGTTCTTCTTATCCATCTCTTGTTGAAGAATCTCGCTGGTAAGATCCGTCATGGTGGTTTTTGTCGCACCAGGCTTCCATTCTGAGGGGGTTTGTATTTCCTTACAAGCCATTTCAGTTTTCTGAGCCTCCTGACCTCCCAGTTGCGCCTGCAGTGCATCCGTGTCCTCTTTCTTCAGCAGCTCCTCACTGAGCTTGTGTACCTCCTGCAGGAGCATGTCGTTCCTGCCTTTTATCTGCTCAGCTTCCCTTCTGCTTAGGCCAAGCTCCTCGTTGGCTCGATGCAGCGCCGCTTTGGCCTCATGTAGTTGTGCCCTCAGCTCCTCCACGAGGTTCTCACGCACTGCTACCAAACGTGCCTGCATTTGCCTGACTTTAGCCTCCGAGGCGACCATTCTCCGCTGCACCTCCCCGAGCGCCTCCTCCAGCTCCCAAGCGTGGCTATGAGCCTGCTGCAGCGCCCGCTCACTGCTCCTCCTCAGCTCCTCGTAGTCCCGGGTGCGCAGGACCAGAGCCGAGTCCAGCCTCAGCAGCTCCTCCTGGGCAGCGTCATGCCTCAGTCTCATCTCCCACAGCTCCCTCTTAAGAAGATCAGTCTCACCTGCCATCACCTCCTTCACTTTAAATGAGGCCGGAGCTGATGAATGTGGAGCATGATGTCTAACCTGAAGCAAGAATTGGTTAAGAAGTAGATCTGTTCAAATATTCCGTCAGGAGTTCTCTTTGAGCAGTCAAGAGCTTAACTTTAGATTGCATACTCTGTGTTGCCTACATTACAGAAATTTGCTTTCTGATCTTTATCAAATTGACAGATAAAGGTAGCAAGGGTATGAAAATGAAATGGCTGAATGTCACGTTCATCGTGTTATAACGAATAACTCAGGAAGGCGACGTACCTGTGCAGAATCCAAATGATAGCTCTGCACATTATCTTTTCCTTTAAGACACAGACATTTAAGGTCAAAACAGCAGACTAACAGTTATGTGCTACGGATTATAATAAGCTAAAGTCCAACTCTTACCATTTTCTGACTGGCTGCCGTACTCCTTCTGCAATATAGGGAGCAATCATTAATGAAACATTTTTCACAACTAAAAAGCACAGAAACAAAGCCCGCTCGTTCAGCTCGGTCTCCATCAGCCACAGTGTTTCACTCACCGTATGATGCTCTGGTGCAACTATGTTTGGATTACCAACACCTGAAGACGGGCCTTTAGCAAGAGCCTTTAAGAGGGGTAACGACCAGGGTGAATAGCATATATGTTGATTATAAGATGATGCCTTAATTTGCAAATGTGCCATAATATCAATCAGTAAACATACACTACCGTTCAAAAGTTTGGGGTCACTTTCTAATCTGAGGTGCTGTTAATTGGTCATTTTTCAGGCTGATAACTCTAAATGAACTTCTCGTCTGCGGCAGAGGTA
>JAQQZT010000038.1:15810094-15824138 GCA_030068275.1 Clarias platycephalus | reverse complement strand
TTGAATAATCAACCTCAACCAAAATTATGATTCTGATGAAATTTCAACATTGAATCAATGTCACCTTGCTATCTGGGTAATAATTAGATTTCCCCACTTTAGGCCACCTCACAGGTTTTCAGTATGACCGGAATGGCTAAACCTATATTCTTTGGTCATCGAATCATTTGTGCAAGGTGGGATGCATGTTTTGGAAGATTATTTTGGATGTTCCTTCGACAAGCCAACTGCAACATCTTGGGAGTAGCAGAGAGATTTTTTTTTATTTAAACCTCCTGGTACTACATGGAGGTTATAATTATGGCGTTTGTCCTAACCTGATCACCCGGACCTTTGGAAGAAAAAGAGCTCCATATTAACCAAGATCCTCGAACAAACGTACTACTGAAGATGAGGTTCTTTTCTGCACGCAGTATAATTATTTGTTGCTAGAAAAAACGTTTTGCCATACTAACCATCCTCTCGACTTCCCTCATGAGGGAAAAGCTGTGTACTCTTACATGAACTTCATTACAGTTCTGGTTGTTATAAATTTTCCCCATACACTGTATTAGTTCATTGCTGTTGTTTGATTTATAAAGGCCTCATTGAAATTGTGCTTTCTTTCGTCCTCCCAGTGGTGATGATCGACTAAATTCATAAATGAATGTCGCTGTCTACTCACATTTATATACCAGTAAGAAGTCATGGATGAGTTCCCAAATACTTTAATTACATTTTATCCCATCTTTAACAAAGAGTGCCAATAATTCTGGAGGAGTTTATAAGAACCAGAGTGTATATACAGTACAGTTGGTTGCCTATTTGTACTTACTGGCCTGGAGGAACTGAAACGACCTCCTCAATCCTGATGGATTCCCCTGCTGTGCTGATTTCCGTTGTGTGGTTTGGATGAAGTCCATTACTTTAATGGGTGGTACACATTTCTTCAGTGGTTTGTGCTTTTATTTATTGAGGGCAGTAAACCTGGAACTGCCCTTTCCCGAATGTAGATCCATAAACAGAGCTACGTAAACAGTAAGAGCAAAAAATATGGACAATAAAAAGACAAATATGTAGCAAATAGTTTGCATGTGTTTTATTACAGCTAAACCACTCTCTACATAAACAATTACCATTCATTAGGTAAACAATGTATCCAAAATCAAATAAATAATTTGATGTTTTGTACAAACTGATAGTGGCTTGATATACATAATGATTTCTTTCATGATAAAAATAATACAAGAATTTAAGGCAGAGAGATCTCATGCACACCAGTCTTACCAGAACAGCTAAAATGGGCTAAGTTGCTTTTCTAGTGGTAGGATTCTGTCTGGAAACCTGGAAATGGTTGAAATGTCAGTCGAGCACGGCACCGTGTGCCAGTTCTTTAGGAAAACAAAAAGCAAAACAAAACAGTGCTTCTACCTGAATCTAGATACGGACTACTTCATTTTCATGGCTTAAGTTCAGTGTAATCTAATGCCTCATCAAAATTAAGTTTCCAGTGCAGACCTTTTCTCGTGAAAAACAAGATCGTCATGGTCCCTCATTTGTTTATTTAATGAGTTTAATTAGCACGTACTACATGTATAAATGTTGGCCTGTATGAAACAGTAGATGGTGTCTACAGTCAATGTCTACACTCTGATAAAAGTCTACATTTATACAGGTAGTAATGGCTGTGCATAATGAGTCAGTGGCTAAACAAATCATACGGTAAATCATTTCTTAAGGGTTTTTAACAATTGAGCCAGAGTTTGTCCACACTCAGCTGGCTTTCATCGTTTAAGTGTTTAATTGCAATGAAATAGTCAAATCTGACACCACCATGACTGGAGATGGAATTAATGAACAGAACAGACATAAATTAATACGACAGAACAATGAACACAAGAACAAATAAGATGCTTGCTACAATGCAAAGCATGTGACAAGGGCTTTTTAAATAATTAATATTGAAATAAATGTACGATAACAGTAAAGATAATTGTCAAACAAATACTAAAATATATATAGATTAAAAATAAATAAATTCAATTTTGTTTTTTTACAAGAGTGAGGAGAGAGGGTGGTAAAGATGATGTGGCTGTGATCTCAACAAGAAAAAAAAAACATTTAAATAAAACTCAAAGGTCACTTAAAATGATAGTTAAGCATTCTGACCATCAAAACCTTGTTTCTACATGGAGAAACAAGGTGAATGCCAGTAAGCAGAAACATATTTTTAGGTTTCTGCATGCCAAAGGAAGATCTATAGGACCAGCCATATAACAAGGCACAACACTTTTACAACAACGGTCTAAAAGGAAAATGCCAAGCCAATAAAAAAAATTTTTTTAAAGTGTGCACCACACTTTGAAAAAGTTGATTTGGTTGAAAATAGGTCCAAAGATCAAGTTCTTATGTATGTACATGTAGACCATACATCCAACTATCAATAAAGATCAGTGTTTTTCTATTGGCTAAAAAAAATATCTGTAAATTTACTCTCAAGCTGTTATGACCCGATCGTCAAAGTATATATAGATATATTGATGATACAGATTTCATCACTATAAGTAACAAAATATATTAATTGTCAAAATGTCAATCTATCCCTTCAAAGAGATGATCATCACAGTCCTGAAAACTTGACATTGTAGAAGAGTAGCACATGACACAGCTTTTAAACAGATCTTAATGCAGGAAACAGCAGGTACAGAATGCGCAGTGTTAACCACTTCCTGGTACCTGTCTCATTGCTCAACTCTGACCACTGTAACACAGCTTTTTTTCTTTTCAAGTCCAATCAATAGAATCTTTAGCAACATATTTGTTTCCCCAGTGTCTGGCTCATGATGATTTAGATTAAGATCTAATTTAATCAAATGTGAACAGACCATTAAAACTTAATCTTCCACTTTAACAGAATATTCGTAATTTAAACACAAGTTCGATGGCACACCATGAACAATGTTCTGCAGCTCCATGACGTTGTCTAAATATACTTCTTAGGTTAACTGAGTCACTTCATAAATGTACAGTATCACACTGTAGTACCAAACCTTCAATTACAATTCTCCCCAGTTGATAAACTACTCAAAAGCAAAATACTTAGCCTCAAATAATTAGTATAAGAATTAGCACGAGTTCATGAGTTGGGAGATGTGTGCAACATGAGCTCTGCATAAATATCTGAAAAAACTCTCTTTCTTTCACATAGTTTATTGAAAGCTAGATGGAGGTAAATGCAAAGCTGGAATAAGAGGTGTCTGCCGTTCTGAGCGTGCCTCATGGCTAGATCCTGTAATGGCATCTGGAAATGCTTTTATACAGCATACAAACTACATAACTTAAAAACATCATAAATTACCTGCACAACAAAGTGTCATTAAATAACATACTGACCCCTCAAAACAAGTGAAATTGACTGGGACTCAAATAAGTGTTTGAGGTGAAATAAAATAGCAAAAAAGAGTATAAAAGATAGATTAAGTCAAGGGACAGCACATGGAGAAGTGAAAAAACACCTTCAGTATTCACACAAAAAATATGAACTGAAGTCACTCACTGGGCAGGCAGCGTCCTATAGTTTATATACAAAAGTAAAACTGAAAATAGATATTTCTTCTCTGTACAGCGTTTTCTTCTTCCTCTTTTTTACAAAGGTATTTGTCCTCTTTTTTTTTTCTCCCACCCTCTTTGCATTCTGCATCATTCATCTCTAAATCCTCCTGAAGCAGGCCAGGCTTCTTATCTCCCATGGATGGTGCCGAGGGGCCATCTTGCCAGTCTTTGGATTGCTGTGCCAATATGCTCAGTCAAGTGAAATGACGTCTGGGATGGAGCCGTATATGACCGAGGCGGCAGTGTCTGACCGTGAGCGTGACACACTGCTGTGTCCATGACTGTCCCTCAGGCTGCTACTGCTGCCTGCACTGCCGTTGGGTGGTACCAGTGAACTGCTTGGTACAGTGCCTGCTTGCTCCAGGTACAGCTGTGAGGAGTTATAGGGCAAGAAGCGGAGGAGTTCATGATCTTCTGACGCTGATGCCGAGGCAGATGCTGCGGCTGCTGCTGCCATTACCATGTTATAATGCTGGTGGTGAGAAAACAAAGAAAGAGAAGTAGGAGGGGGGGGGGGGGGTTGTTAGATACAGGGCAGTACTAATTTTAAGACATTAGTCTTTCTAGAACTTTCTAACCCAATGAGGAGACACCACGATAATCTAAAGCTTAAAAAACAACAACACTATTTTACAAAATAACCTATAGCAGTTCAACAGCATTTAACAGTCTCCAGCATCAGCAATTTTCCCACACAGAAAATTTTCGAGTCTGAGGTCTTTTTTTCAAGTTTTACATACACTCTTATCTCTCTCATTACATTCAGTAAAAAAAAAAAAAAAAGTTATCTGCTGTGATTTAAGGGGAATAGAACACGTTGGTAACCGTAGTTATTAGAAAATCAACTTTAGGGCAATATTACACCACCACCTGATTCTTTTCATATAACATAACACTATGTCATGTTCTATACTGTTTCCTACATTTGACGGAAACAGAAAATAAAGCCCCATACAGTACACCTTAGACTCCTAGATGAAGCATGCAAACACAAAAATATTCTCATTAATAGACATGCAAGAGTCCCTTACAGCTAAGCTTTAGAGCACAAGTCAGACTAAGAGCTTACCGGATTTTCCCCTGGTAAAAATGAAAAGAAATTCAGATCTGTGGAACAAAAACAAATCATATAAACAATAGGATAAATATAACAAACACCAGAAGAATTCATGCAGAAGTCTGAAGAGCCAATTGACCATTACAACTGCCTTGGAATGAGTAAAGATTCTACAGAATAAGACAGAGCAACATGGAACAACACCAAGCAGGTTTGTTTATTGCAGTTTTATGAAACTGGGGACACAAACAGTCCATAAGCCCCATGCACCCATGCATTTGGCCTCGTACCCGACAGGTCGCTGGGCGTGTGATAATAGTGGCGGTAGTCCTGAATGAGAGGAGGCGGCGGGGGAATATAGTTCGTCTCCACTGGTGGCATGCTTGGCGCGCGCGTCACTGGCGAAGCCTGATGGTGAAGATTCAATACCCTGGTGGAATAAAAAGTAAATACCTGATTGAAAGGGAAATGCCTACTTAACCACTTCATAGCTATTTAATTGAGTCAATGAGTAATAGCATGTTCTGGTGACAAAAGAAAGTTTCACACAGATTATATCCCAGTCACCAAGTCTCATCATTTTAACAGTTTGTGTACTGTGACGAAGTCTAACCCTTTAGTGACTGGTGGTGATGTGGGAGAAAGAGATGGACAGCTTCGTTTAGGAGGAGGCTCTTCGTCATTATCATCATCTGAGGAGCTGTCCAGAGTCAGGTCAATCACCTCCACGTTTTTATTGTTGCTACTGTTGTGGGATGAACTGTTTCTGTGCTCAGATGGCACTGGTCGACACGAACCTGTGCAAAAAACAGAGCAAAACAAAATTTAATTATAGAAGGAAAAGCCACATAATTTCTTTACTTGTACATATGTGTCTTTCAATGCTGCTCACTTTGATCTCCATCTCATCATTAGGTTTGCTAATATTTCTCTTGGCATACTGACCCAGACTGCTGTTGGTTTATATAAAACCTATAGTACTTGAAGAATATAGGTTCTAAATGAACAAACTTGTACAGATATCTTCATATAAAAAAAAGTCATTAATTACGAGCGAGAGCGTTTATGTCTTCTAGACATGCTAACGTTAGCATCGCGTACCCTCTAAGCCGTTGGAGGAAGCAGACACCTCCTGAACCAGCTTTTTTGATATCATAGGTGCCCAGCTACCATCTTCCTTAAACTGGATCTCATCACAGTCTACACAGCTGTTTAAGATCTCCATGAACAACCTGCACACAACAAAACACTCAAATTTCTCCATACCTCAGCAGCACTCCTATTTAATGTAATATTTATTTAACAGTTCAAGAAGCCAGGACAATCTTAAGTATTGCAAATAAATGACTTACAAATCTTTAAAAATCCTTCTATTATATACATATAAATCAAGACAGAAGACCTGGCAATATTTTTTAAAAAGTATGTCAAGTAATTATTACTGAGCTTTAGCTTATTCAGGAGGATAACAGGAAATAAAACTAAGACTTATATGAAGCAGGTTACACAAAGGACTCCCAACAAAGTGTTACATAAAATGTTTTTTTCCAAAGGCCACAGATTAGCACGGTAATTTAGTAGTGGGACACTGACCCATCGATGATGAGGTGTTCATATGGGGCCTTCTTGTCACAGACTGGACACACCCATGTGGGTTTTTTCTCATTCATTTGGATGTAAAGTGTAGCATCAAAGCATTGCAGGTGAGAGCAGGTCAGCGCTCGACATGGAACCATCAGCCGCATCTTCCCCAGCTGTCAGATGTATTCACACACAATCAGAATCGAATCATATGAACATTATGGATATTTTGTTTTTTTAAATGTTTAAATACTTTGTTTGTATAATTTTACTGTTGAACAGTCAGTTAGATTCGGCACATATTTGCCATGCCATTGTTTGGACATCCTTGTACAATTTCAAAACACTTATTTCATCCAGAGTTAAAATAATGTTTGAAAAAAATCTTGTATTCACGATGGGAGAGTCGGCCCACTTTACAATGTGCTGGACAAGGGGTTCAGGTCAGGACACTGTTGTGGCCAATTCATGTGTGAAAAAGATTTCTCATGCTCCCATAACCAATTCAGTGCCTGATCAATCTTCGCATTTTTATCCTAGAATATGGCCATGCCATCGGAGAAGAAAAAAAAAAAATCATCCAGGTCATCAGGTGACTTAATTTTACTGCCACCTCACATTGATGAGCCTAGTAGACCTGAGCAACTGAAGCAACCCCAGATCATAACAGTGCCTTCAGACGCTTGTAAAGGCTTCTTGGCTTCTTAACCTGATGCCCTTCACAATCTGGAATCAAGCAACAAATTCCCAATTCTGCAATTTCTTGTTGTTTGTGCATGTGGAAATGCTCTTAAGTACTAAACATAGTTGTGATTTTAACTGTTGTCGTTTTTTTACAATGCAACTTCACCAAACATTTAAGTCAACGGTCATTTAATCTTTTTTTCTGACCACATTATTTCCGTGAAGTTGACAGACCAGCCCTGTCCTAGTTTTTAATTATGCATTGGACAGTTCTTAACCCAACTGCAGTAATTTCAGCAATCCAATCTGCAAAGTTGTTTCTTTTGCTTGATGCAGAGTAATAATTTGACCTTTCTGAAACAAAGGAACAACTTTTCTTCTGATATGGTTGTTAAATAAATGAAAAGCTACTCACTACATCAGTTAGGGTTAAAAGAATTGATGACAACTGAAGCATTTTAATTACTACAGTAATTATACAATCAAAGTATCCTCCTAAGTATTTGCTTATTTAAACACCACCTGTAACTTTTTGTTTTGGCCAAACAGTACAAATGCCATGCTAAAATGGAAAAAAGTAGGTCTGTCAGAGGCAGAAAGCTGAAATGTATCTGTACATTATTATAATTACAACAAAGGGAACAAGCATACCGGACAGAGAAGGGAGACTCTCAGACTAGTGGTAGCAATCTCACTGTCAGGATCAGCCGTCAACTTCTCTTTGACTGTTGAAATTTAAAGAGCAATTACCAATTTAACACAATGAATAAAAAGATACTAATATAGCATCTTTGGCCATACATCATTTTAAACATTATGGTCACTACTGAACTCACTAAGTGCTCTTGAGTGGTCTGGGTTCCTGATGCCTTTTGACCGTAGTCTCTGTAGCAATATTGAAGAGGACTGCTGTCGGACGAGGTACACTGCCATG
The DNA here is from genome assembly GCA_030068275.1 of Clarias platycephalus. Lineage (NCBI taxonomy): Eukaryota > Metazoa > Chordata > Actinopteri > Siluriformes > Clariidae > Clarias > Clarias platycephalus. The sequence continues at coordinate 15,816,291 of JAQQZT010000038.1, read as the reverse complement.
GAATAACTCTAATCAAACAATAGATGACATCTATCTTGAGATTCAGCTTCAGCACAATACAAAAAAGCAATGAGATATTTCTGACTCATTCATAGGATCAAATAATGCAATACCAGCTGGTAGTACATCACTCCATCACTGTCTCATTACTAACCCTGCCGATTTCTGATGTCCAAGACACCACAATAGTGTTGGGGACTGTTGTGGATAAACGGACCAGAGAGGTAATGTTGATGGGTCTGCTTGGTCGTTTTGGCTCTACTCCGTTTTTAGTTGGAGGAAGATAGCCCTATGTAAAATCAGGAAAACAGTTTTTTTTGTTTTAATAATCTATTCACATGTTCCATTCACTGAGATATAATACGTAGTGCTACATCAAAACTCTTCTGAGAGTCCATTAATAACATTTTGCCCTGGAATTTAGAAGGGAAAGTTGAAGCATGGCTTTCACTGCAACCAGATTTTTTTTTTAAAGTGTTTTTGACAAGCTCATACTCACGGGGAGGTTACAAGGCTTTCCGTTCACTTTCACACAGAGGTTTGGTGGGAAATGATCTTCCTGAGGACAACTCGTCTCTGATAAGCAAAACCTGAACAAGATAAAGCCAAACAGAAAAAGCACTGGAATTCAAAAACAACCTAAACAATGAAAAAAACAAGCAGTACTTCTCATGTGTATTATTATATAACTAAATGTGAAAGCGAGTGGTGTGTCCCATTACATTCTTCTCATTCAAACTTTCACAAAGAAATGGTAATAAAAAAAGCTACCTTTATTAATTCTCTTTTGTGTCTCATTGCAAATTAAAAAAAGTTAATGATAATCATACCTTAATTGAACTTGTACTGAAAAGTCACATTTGGTCCCAGAGATGTCCCTATGGGGAAAAACAGGGGAAGAAGTGAGGAAAAGCAGGACACAATTCCAACATTGTAAAGAACTGGGTGGTCATCATTAGCCTGAAGAGGTCAACACCACCAAAAGGCCTGGATACCATAAAATTCTTTCTTTGATGGAATAAAAACCCTTTACAGCATCTAATCAAGTAAGGAACACTTGGTCTATCACTGTCAAAGTCTACAATCAAGAGATCTTTGTGAATGTAAATACAGAGGGTTACATCAAGATGAAAACAAATGGTAACACTCAAAAGCAAAAAGACCAGATTAAAGACCAGAAAAACCTAAGAATATCTTGTACCAGAATGATGGGAAGAAAAGAGTATGGAGAAGGAAAGTAAGGGCTTAAAGCACAGCACATCATCTGTCAAACATGGTGATGGCAGTGTTATGGTATGGGCATTTATAGCTGTCAGTGGAACTAGGACACCGGTGTTTATTAACGATGTGACTGCTGACAGAAGCAGCAAGATGAATTCAAAGTGCATAGGAGCCAGTGGTTCTGCAAAAGATTTAATCAAATACTGCAAAACTAATAGGACAGCACTTTACAGGACAGATGGGGTAATTGCTCAAAACGCACCCCAAAATCAAAAGCAAAAAACAAATATTATTATTATTATTATTATTAACAACAACAACAACAACAACAACAACAAGAAATTGTGTCACTTCATCGATATCTATGGTCTTGATTGTAAATAAATAAATCATTAGGCCACTCAAGTGTGCAAATTTCCTATTTACATTATGCAACTATAAGCACCCCTACTGATTTGCAAACTTACTAACCATCATAACCAAATCTATGCTCCTCCTCCATACTTACATTGAGCTGCTGATCTGTTGGACTTGCTGTGGCGTCAATGCAAATGCAAAGCATGTTTCCTGAAACCTCTGATTGTTGTCTGAGGCTGTGAAGACAATAGTGTGCAAAGGAATAAGGCAGACAAATCATGAGAATAAAACTGAAATGGTAGTTCATGTGTGAAGAATATTATATTTCATAATGGCTGGCAGTTTTTACAGTTAATGAGGGGAAGTATTTTGATATTCTATGAGCTTCTTAGAAACATTTTTTTTTTTCACCAAGATTACAAATACAAGATCCAATTTTACTGATTCTCTTCTGTTGCATACCACTCTAAATGCAATTCAAACTGTACATGTCCAAAAAGAACTTACTCAATTTAATCTGCTTATAGTAAGGAAGAACTTGAAGGAAAGAGAGACAGAGAGAAAATTATACACTTATCAGATTTATTTATTTATTATTTCATACATTTATCAGAGACTAATATGTGTAAAAAAAAAACAAAAAAAACAAAACACTATTCTTAATCATTTATTTGTAACCTATGGTGCGGCAAATGTAAGTTTGCAAAACAGTATTTCTGTCCTGGTTACAACAATTATGTGGGACTTATGTGGAAATTCTGTGGACCAAGGACAAAACTTTTTAGCTGAACGTCTCAGGCTGGAATTGCTTTTGTACTAGAACAGCAATCCAATATCTCACACTGAAACTCTGCATATTGTCTTACTGTTCTTTCTGTTAAACACAGGCTTAACATTCACAGTAAACACTGTACGTTTTAAAAGTTAGCGCAGCATCTCCGCTGAAACCATGTGACCAGAATGTGCCAAAACGTCCAATTGCTTAAATTTTAATAGCTTCATTTAAACAAGAGATCCCATGAATTCAAGTTCAGGCGAATGTTATTTAACTCCAATGTTTTATAAACGTATTTTACATAATGGTAAACATGGTACGAGTAATATGTGATGCAAGTTGCTTTTCCGGGTTAATATAGGGTAGTTTCTGTTCATGTAGTGTCATGGGATTTGTGGTTGTGGTTATGTCACATGCTCCTTCTTACTGCTTTTAAGGCTCACACATATGCAATGCCAACATTCTCTCACTGCAAATAGATATCGCTCGGCCATCTGTGCCCACATGCACACGAACTGAGGCTCACTAAAAAAGCTAGCTTGCGACTGGACTCAAACATGTACAACACCACCTTTCCAGTGATAGTGCCTCCTATTTTTAGCACAGCTATAGCTGATGTATATCCAATCTGATATGCCATAAATCATTTCAAGAGCACCTTGATGTCATTGTCACCAAGTAGAAAGAACCAGATCGAAAGATTGAAAAATCACTTACCCAGGCTGGTGGGTTTGATCAGTTCATCCAGCACGTCGTAGAAAGGAAGCCTCTGAAGCTTAACATCTGGATGGACAGGATGCAGGGCGGAAGGAAGGTGTGGAAGGCCCAGCTCGTGCTTGGGCCCCAGGAGAGAGACAGGCAGCAGGGGCGAAGGTGCGCCGTGGCTGTCGAAGGCGAGTTGGGTGAGGCTGGCGGGCAAACCTGCAGACGCTACACCTGTTGTGGAGTGGACCCCAGGCAGAGAGAGGTCTGTCGGGGACACCATTTTTGTGGGGAAGCGGCGGCGGTAAAGCTCCTTGATCTTCATCTGTACAGCAGGGCTGCAGCCAGCCTTCAGCAAGTGGAGTGCTTTGGTCAATAGTTCGTGCTTTCTCCCGTGCTTATTGCGACCAGCGTATCCTAGTAGTACTTGCAGTTCAGAGACACGCAGGCTCATCACCATTTGCTGTTATGCCAAAAGGATAGGAAAAAAGAAAGAAAGATGAAATTAAAATAACTGTGATATGATACTATTGCACAAGAAAACAATGAGCAAAAAATTTTTTCATTTTCAATTTAATAACCATGAGTTTTAACATACCAAAACATGAACAAGCTCTATAAAATCTATAAAAATGTACAGATTTATACTGGATCCAGTTACTCATGTACGCGACACTCTGGACAGTTAATCATTCAGAAATATAATAAAGCAGAAGATATCGTATCCCTGTGATACCAGCACACATTTCACAAGTCACATTAAATTACATCACATGAAAAATGGGAACATACATTTTCCCATAAAAATCCCCGTTTTTTGGAGAACCTTCAAACACCAGAAAAAAGGCTTATTTTATTGTGAGAACAGAACATGCAGTTCTGAAGTTTTCTTTTTGCCTTTTCTTTTGACTTGCAAGAGGCCTTGCTTTACTGATCTTAAATTATTATTTTAGATTTAACCAAAAATCACTCAAGCTCTTAAATTCTTCAGGCATTTTAACCAAACAGCTGAACATCCAGTATTTGGTTTCTATTAAAACCAGCCCAGGAGAGAGAGAGAAGATTGTGAGATGTCGGGGGAGGGGGAAGACTGAATCTAAACTTTAACCAGCGAGCTTTCATAACAAAAGCAGTGAAGCAAAGCTCCAATAAAAACAAGAAACTGCAGACCTTAGTGGCTCACATTTCTCCATCTTAGTGGCCAACCTCTTTCGGCCAGTTTACTGCCAGCTGGACCCTTCATGTAAGCATGGACACAAACAGATTTTTATTAAACCTGCCCATCCCCCACAAGCACAAATATACTGTCACATACAGGGAGGTCAGACTCGGACTGCTTTCCTCTGATGGCAGAAACCAACATCTGAGAGAAGTGCACAAGTTACATGCCAAGCTCTTATCTGTAAAGTTAGTTGACTATATTCCCGGTTCATGTTTGGGCAGCTCATCAACAAGTGACAACAAACCCTAACTTAAGATGCTAAACAATTTGACGGTCTTATCAATGACTGATATAAAACAGATGTTCAATTATCCTTTAAGGCTCCAGGTCTTGGCGATCATCTCGATAACAAGCTGGACTGTAACCTCGACTCGGAGGCTTTGAACATTAAAGGGACGAGCAGATGCTATTTTCTGGTGACATACACATTTAAAATTAGGTCATTTAAAATCAGTAAGACGACTGAGTGCTTCTATCAATGCTTGCTAGTCAGCAAAGGATCCTCTCTAGATGGTTTTGAGATGTTGGTGGAAAAAAGGATACTCAAAAAGGATGCTCAGAAAACTCTGAGATTCTGCACAATAAACAGCATCTCCTCCATGACCTACTGAGTAAACAGCGACTCTCTTCATTTAGCTCGGCTGTACAGGAAGGTCGTTTGTGTGGCACTCTACTCCACACTAAGCAAGTCATAGGAAAAGCTTATGAACAATGGCTGAGATTTACCAACAACTACTATTTTTATCTGTAAAACACAGACACTTTACAACTGTTCATTCTTCCTCTTCCATTCATTGTCTCTAAATAATACTGTACATTTTATCACTGCTTAAGGAAATCTCCACAAGTATTAAACCAGAAAAATAAGCCAAATCCATGTTTGATAAATGTGTGTTTACGATTCCTTATGACTGTGAATGATTTTGCACCACGGAAGTAATTGAGATCATGTAAGCCTGCACCCTAGCATTGTACTGTATATAGCCTAAACTATTGAAATTCTGAGTAACTGGACAAAACATTTTTTTGTTTTAGGTACAAGATCATAACTCCTTAAATATAAAAGAAACCGGGTTAGAAATGAAAAAGTTAAATTTCTTTTAGTCAAGGAAAACAGTGTGTGCCATTAAATTTGTCCTGAGAGTCTAGTAGAGATTTAAAACGAAGAGGAAGCAGCCCTGTAACACCCACCCACACGTAGGTTGCCAGAAGGGCAAACAAAAAACTGAGGAATGAAACTGAAGCATAACTGAAAAACATTTGTTTGCATTTAATGTGCAATGTATTTTTATTTACTTTCAATTCATTTTATTTTTGTTTAATTTCTATATTTCTTTTACAAATTTAATTCCATATGAATATGATTAGACTCGCCAAACAGATTTTTAGCAATCAAAAGCTAGTGGGGGGGTTTGACACATTTAAGCAACATATTTCAGCAGATACCAAGAAATCAATAACTTTACTTTGAACCATGAAATCATCTTGCAACCAGAACCTTTGGGAGAAACATACCTCATTTGTTTTCTTGAGACCCTACAAAATCATATTATATGGCTTATTGGCGAATGTAGAGTATAAACTGGCATTCAATAACCAGTGGCCTGATATTCCCCAAAAAAGCGAATATTCAAGTAAAACATTTTGCCTTCTGTCTCTTCTGTACTATGTAGCCTGAGGAGAATTATTATTTCACTCATTCTGCTTTAGAATATCAGCCACATTAACTTCTGGGTTGAATCCCACACAGTGTTTAATGGAAAGCTAGTGTGCTAAGGTGTACAATAGGTTGTTCCACACACCAAGCAGAGCTCCTGTCAGGGGGGTCAGGGGGTAATGGGGTCGGAGGTTGTTGTTAAATAATTAATTCATAACGAATTAATTAATTGTAGCTTACCGTTTCCACCTGTCAATCACTTT
>JAQQZT010000038.1:15776300-15790807 GCA_030068275.1 Clarias platycephalus | reverse complement strand
TATCTGAAACTTTCATGCTACCACCCCAGCATACCACAGCAAAGAAAATGGCACTGGCCACTACAGACTCATAGAACTCATATCAGCCTTGTATCTGCTTAGATCAAATTAAAATCCAGTATGCATAAGTAAGGACTAATCCCTGTCTCTGGAGCCACAAATAAACACAATTTATGGCTATGAAATTATTATATTCTATCTATATTATATTTCTATTATATTTTTTATAAACTTGGGTATAATTATAGTTTTACACATCTCGATAAATAACAATAGTTTATTTTTAACAATAGGTTAAAAGTAGCACTCCTTGTTTTTAATCAGCGAGTTTCAGGTTAACCCATTAATTACATTTCAAGTGACCAGACAATTCCGTTTAAAGAAACTAACAAACCATAACAATTATAAACACTTTTTGATAGTGATTTCCACCATATGTGATTTTTAAAAAGGGACTACAATGAGGTCTCGCCTTGTTTTATCACAGACCCGTAAGGGACTCTGAGGCTATTTTTATTCATTCAGTTGACCAACAGTTGACCATTCAATCTACATACTGTATGTACTCTCTTGAGTGTGTGTGTGTGTGTCTGTATGTTTAGCAAAATCATCATTAATCAGTTTTATAATCAGCTTTGTAACATATTGTCTAGATTATTGCGTTCTCGTTTATTTATTAGACAAATCAGTGCACAAAGCCTACATTTAGTAGCCATCTGGAGTCGGCTGTTCAACCTAGTTTTGCACTGAAGAGTATTATATGCAGTTTATAGCCACTAGATGGCGCTATGAGACCAAATATTACAAATCTTTCGCCACTAATTTTAGGTTAAAACTTAGGTTAAAGCTTTATCTAAGTAATAACTTGATAATAATAAATGATAATAAATATAATAAATGCACAGATAAGAATAAAAGGACAAATTTGAATATTTGCAAAAATTAGGATTAATAACAGCTAATCATGTTTGCTTTTGCTTCCGCAGAATAAAAGTTGTAAGGTAGATTCTTTTTACTCTTCAGTCCATATAGCTCATTGTCTGTGCAATAACGCAGATATTGCAAGAAAGAAAAAGAACTGAAGCTAGCACATATCTGTGTTATTGCACAGACAATGAGCTATATGGGCAGATGTAAGTATATATGTAAGTATATACTGTATATGCTTGAAGAGTGTTTCACAATCAGTATCTAATTCTATTGTGACACATTGTGTAGCTGTGCACATCCTCAGTTTAATCACAAAACCTTTTCAGACTACAAGTGTATCTGCATACAGATATATTGAGAAAAGATGCTACATATTGAATCGAGGCCTGTGATATTTTGCCCTGGAATCTTACTGCATTTATCTGACCATAATATTTGTAATTATATTTAATAAAATCCCATGAATTGAGATGTAAAGTATAACCAAGTAATATCTATATTAATTATTAAACTGAAAACGTGTGTGTGTGTGTGTGTGTGTGTGTGTGTGTGTGTGTGTGTGTGTGAATGGAGCTCAATCAAAATTTGCATACTATGCCCATGCCTTATAATCTGTCTACAGTATGTCCATGTTCATTTAATTTGCTATTTACACTGAAATATATCTCGTAGCACATAGTTCTTGCTGTAAGATTGAGAGCAACAATTCGCACAGTGTATAATCAGACAATAGTTATCATATAGTTTAACAAGATATTTTAATACACATTTCAGTCATCAGGGTTGCCATCAGCGCTGTCTATTTAAAGTGCTTTACATCAATTTTACATTGTTTACACATGAGAACAAACATTGATGAACAACATGGATTAAATAAAACTGTTAAAAATACATTAATAAATTAGTGTAGGATCTAATGTAAGAAAGTGCCCTAACATTTCACCAACAGAAAGAGTATCACAATAAATAAAATATATTACATACTATATGCATTGCACAAAGCCACCTATTACAATTTATTTTCTTAACAGATGATAATATTTTCAGTGAAACATGTCAGGGTTTCTTATTGTGCTATATTTTATATAAATGATACGGTTGATACAATAAGCCTTTTTTATTTAGTAGTAATTAAAGTTTGAGACCTAGGAAACTACCGTACACTTGCTCACTGCAGGCCAATAACTGAATTCTGGTGGTTGTAAATGTTGTTTTTATTGATATATTAATGTCCCTGGTTTGAGCAGTCACATTTGTGAAGGACAATCGGAAGGCATCACGGTGGTAGTAGAGGAGGCTTGAAAGTACAGGTCCCAGAGCAATGACGAGGGGTCAGCATCTTACACGAGAAATGATGAAGTGCGTCGTGAGCTTCTGGGAAAAAAGGGTATGGATCGCTTAAAACAACAATATCTATGAAGATCTGTGTGTGTGTCTTTATACCCCTCATAAAATCTTGTGATATGATGCAGGCAAAATGTTTCAATCTAAAAAAAAAAATCTGTGATCTGAGGGCAAATGTCTGCAACACTGCAGAAATATTATTTAAGCACTTCCTTAAGCAGGTCGTTTTGCGTTTGGCTAACTTGAGTTTTATTATTTGTTTTTGCTAGAAGCATTGATTACCTTTTAGCTTCTGTTGGATAGCATAACGAGCCTTTCTTTCATGGTCCAACTCGCTGCACAAAGAGTCTGAGCAGGAGAGACAAAGTATGACTCAGATATGAAAGGCCAATTATCCTACCTCATGTACCCATCTCCAGATTCAGCTATTCAGATTTATAGACTTTCGATACTGAGACAAGTCAGGATAATAACTCATTACCTATAAATTTGCAGAGGGGATTTCTCATTTGGATATTTTCCTCACCGTTATACAAAAAAGAATTCTAAAACTGAGGATATTCCAAACATAATTATAAAGAACAAATTCACCCAAAAGATTACACATCTAAATTTCCACACTCTTAATTCCCTTTTATGTAGTAAATATACATTACAATTAAATAGGAAAAAGGGGATTAATTAATTATTGCTCAATATAAAATGTACTCATTTTAGTATGTTTTTTTTTTTTACATGATTTTATGATGTAGTACTATACTAATTATAGTAGGTGTTTTTGCAAAACATTGATTTGAATTGCTTACATTTTTTAAAAACATGATTAAAAACGGGAAAAGAAATTTAAAAAAATCATGCATAAATAGTTTTGTTTATTAATACAGCTTTATAAATATGTCTATGTAACTTGGGCTATGTAATAAAATATGTTTTTGTGCATGTGGTGTAAACTCTTTTGGGGAAATCAGACCTCACCTCGAACAATCTGCAGTTGCTGGACCATCTCTTCTCGGTATGACAGCTCCCTTTTCATTTGGTCTTGAAAATTGTCTAGGAAGCAATACAGAAATTAACAATATTATAGGTGACTGTATAATTAAAGAAAAATATAATCATACTACAGTGAGTCTCTTACTCATAATGATTATGAACAGTCAGAACATAAAGGCTTGCATGAGGAGAAATGAGGCTTAATAAATAAAAGGATGTTTAAGATAAAACCACTGTTCATATTAAAATGGAAAATATATGTATATGGTAAAATACCTTTCAGACATTGGAATTCCCGTTCCAGCTTCTTTCTCAGCTCCACTTGTTCCACTAGTTGTTTTTGCAGCTCTTCTGTTGAAGAGAAATGTTTAACAGTTATTTCAACAACACGCATTATCCAAGATGGTTATTTAAGAGCAGTTTGTAAAGGCCCTTATGCAAAATGACCCTGGATAAATAATTAATTACCAGGTCTCACATGAAAAATAAATACAATGGCATAGAAATATAGGAACTGTAATTAGTATAAAAATATATAGTTAAATAGCCTTTAGAATATATGCATTTTATTATAATAATTAGACTTGTAGCCCAGTAAACAAGGTGAATGAATCAAGCTTTTCCTGTGTATAATGCTTGACAATTTCTATGTTTATGATTTTTTTTTTAATTAACGCAAACGTACAGCATGTCTTGAGCTGTAATGTATACACTGCATACATATAAAGTGTAAACATATACATATAAAATGTAGACAGCCTAATTCTATTTGCTTTTATTAGGTGAGATAATTAGAATTTATAAAACAAAACAAAAATCTGATTGTCACAGTGTCAACTCACTTCAGTAAAGATAACAAAAATTAGGGACCACGTTACAAAGTATTATTATTATTATTATAATACCTTTCGCCATGCTTTCGATGTTTTTTTCAATCTGTGACGCTCTGCCCGTTTCACTACGCATCGCTTCCATATCTGTACACAGAGAAAAATACTTTGTGAATGCTTTTATAATTAGTATTTTATTACAACTATTTTTTGGCATTTAATGTTTTAACAATAATTTCTTTCCCCCATGCAGAATGCTTCCTCTCACCCTCGGGCTCTCTCGCGCCTCCTTCAGCAGCGCCGCTGTGCTCGTGCAGGGTTTTCGGCGCGGTGATTTCCTCTACTGTGGATGACGGCTCCTCCTCGTGCGCATCTTTAACTGTGGGAAATAAATATGAACGTAGATACAAACAACTCCGTGGAAAGTAAGACGCTGTACGCGGCGTGTTGACAACGTGAGCTAGGCTAAAAGTAGAGCTTACCGCTGGAGTCGCGCTGATAAGTGGCTGTCGAGCTGAAACACGGGGCACTCATCTGATACAGGGGCGCCATCCTTTCATGTGTGTACACCTGTAAAATTAACCAGGCAATTAGTGGCAATTATCTGCAATTTCACTCTTTCCTGCATTACACTCGAGAATGCAGAAAAACGGACTATTTATAACAAATTCTCGATAGTAAACCAAATCTGCATAACCACTAGTCTATTTTGGGCTAATTAAACATCCACAATGGAAGAACAATAAGCAGGACCGCTTACAGAAGTAACTAGAATTCGTTTGCAAATTGAGAACCAATTACAAATCGCCTCGTATTAACATTACAATGAGCATTAAATATTAATGTAAGACTGAGTTGAGTTATCGTGGATAGATCTGCACTGTCAATACACCGCATTAATATTTACATTAATATAAACCGATATTTGATTTAACTTTGAACTAGCACGTGCATTATAAAGCAAAAAAAAAAAAAACTACATGACCTGTGTTTAGTCTATAGACAAAACAAGCGAGTTTGTTTTGGGTTATTTTGCTGGCAAAGTGTTGAGATGCTTGTGAATCAGGCCGAACATGATACTCACTTCATATCGAGTTGAAGCTTTGTTGCTCTCCAGCAGAGGCTTGTTCTGCTTCTCTGCCTCACTCGGTTGAGTAGTATGTGGATCACTCACTACGACCGTTCGGCTGTTTTCCTCTCCTTGTCCTTTCCCTCCATCGCCGTGCACGTGAGCAGACAGAGCTGGTGGGCTGTGATGGTCGTCCACTGAAAGTTGTAGGCATTCTTCTTCATCATCTTCCTGTACTTTGTGTGACTCCACGTCCACATCCGGGTCCTCCGCGCTGTCGTCCACGTCCGGAGAGGCCGACCTATAACTCGAACTTTCGCTCAGGAAGTCAGGCGATAGGTAACCAGACCTGGTTCCCGAATACGGGCCTCTGTTGCCGTACAGCTTTGCTATACTCTCTGTGTCCTTAACGACAGGCCTGAAGGCCGAGACATAGCTCGGTTTTCTTGGCATGCTGTCCGTAGTTCTGGTCTCATCCCCGGACTTGTCCTCGTCGTTGCGGCTGGACTGTGTGCTGGAGCAGCGCTCGTTCTCCTGCAGGCTGTCTTTGGGGGTGCTGGCGCTCCTCTCGCTCGGTTCCGACGCATCGAACTCGTGCTGCCGTGCGCAGAGCACCTCGGGAGGCGGTTTCGGTGGCGCGTGGTGATAAGGAGCCATGGGCAGGCCACTTGCCGTGGGCCAAAACATGGGAAATGAAGGGTAAGCGCTGTCCTTCGCGCCTGGCCAGAACACACCAGGCAAGTTAGTTTTGTTCTGATCCCCTACCACACCATCATCTTTCTTCTGACACAGACCAAATGCCTGGAAACCGTATGGATGGGGGAAGAGGGGTGGCGGAATCTTCTGTAGCATCCCAAAACTCTTGCTAGGTACCGGGATCACAGGATAACTGCGGATGCCACTCGGTATGGGCACAGAGGCTCTGTCGTCTTCACAACGAAGAGTTTTAAGGGGCACCTCAGATGAACGTCCCTGGGCTCCACTGACGGCGCCTTGTGATTTCATAGGGGACGCTCTCTCAGACACATGCCCAGGCAGTGTCCTTTTCCGACTGCCTCCGTTGAACATGGCCTTCACGTCTTCCCAAGCGTGGGTCACGTCATCCGAGGAGTTTTTGTCCGATAACTTTAGGTGTCGTCTCCACGAGTTAAAGTTTGCTGCGTCGGGCTGCGTGTATTTGGACTCGGGCGTGCGATGAGAATGAAATATGAATTTGTTTGGTGAAAAATACATGTTACAGAACGAGCACTTTATGCATTTCGCTCTCGAGCTGTTGTATCGGGCCGGTATGAAGTTGCCGCGGCATCCCCACGCACACTCGTGTGATACATCAAAAGCGAAATTTTCGGGCAATTTGGGCGGATTGTGTTCACCGAGGAAGGACTTGCAGAGGCGCTCCGCTTCGCGCTTGGTGATCATTCCGCAGCGCCTGGAGGAGATTGGCATGGCACCTGCGCGCCTCAGGATCTCCAGCTGAACTGGCGTGCACTGCACACAGGTGATGCCCAAAGCCACACGCCGGTTGTGTATTTCGTTATAGCTATAGTTCTTCAAGAGGGTATTAGAAATTTGGGCCAGGCACAATCGTTCTTGGCCATCTATGACCAAGGAGACGATGGGTATTCCGTACAGAGAGGTCTCACTGACTTGGTTGGGTTTTAGTGTGGGGCCGGTGTAGGACTGCAACTCCTGTTTCGAGTTCGGTGAACAGGTGGAATCTCTTCCGGCTGATAGCTGACTCGATATAGATTCCATTCCTGGAAATCTGCGGACACCAAACACTTGTTACAAAAGAGAACATTTTGACACATACAATAGAAAGTTCATATAATTGGGGAAAAAAAACTAAAATGTCGTTTTTCTAGGTTTATAATATGTCAAGTGTGCAAAAAAAGAGGGCCTTAAAATCTACAACAGACGCAAGATAAAATAAGGGTTTAAACGACGAAACTCTATTAATTAAAAGACTACTACTGCTACTACGACTACAAATAATAATAACAACAATAGTAATAATATTAATAACAATAATAAACTGGCATAGTTTTAAGGGCCTCGATACAAAAATATAAAGAGTAAATACGCAGACAACATTTAACTGCTTCGCATAAAATTATTACACATAAATAAATAAATAAATAAATAAATAAATAACTTGAATAAACCATGCCAACAGTGATTGTCTTAAGTACATAACATTTTCGTAGCCTAACCAAGGGAACTTACGTGGGGCATTCAAGGCTCATCAGCAGCACATAAGCACTCCTCTAGGCTTCATTAATTCAAATGAAAAGAATCTGAGTGAAGATCTTTATACTGAGATTATCCTCTTAATTAGTCTTAATGAACTCCTTTTAATGTATTAAATTGTGTTCGTTCTCTAATAGTTATTATAAAATTAAGGATGGATGTGTGTTGGCTGTTGTATGGTAGTTTTAGCACGTAGTTACTGTGAGAATATTTTTTTAACTAAAGTGAAGAAGAATACTTTGAACCATACAGAAGAGCTGCTCAGAAGAATAAAAACTTTTACTTAAAAGTTTATTTACCTTCAGTTATTATTGTTAATCATGTTATGCTCCGTCTAGGTGTAAATTCGTAATATAAGACACAAATGAGCACTACTGCATCGCAACGAGAAAATATCTCGTTATTAACTTTTCGGCGTTAAATTGCAATTTAAATGTAAAACATTTCCGCTCTATGTGATGAATGAACGACCTAAAAAATAATTAAACGTGCAAATAAAGTGCTTTTAATGTGATTTTTGGGAAATATTAAGTGAATTGCAATATGGAGGAATATGAAGATTATGGTTAAGACTTACCTTATTTGAAGAGAAACGAAGCTCTGAGTCTTATGTAGATGTCTCGGCAGCCACCTCCTCCAAATAAATGTGTTTATTTAATTATTATTTTCTGTCTTCCGTGGTTCCTTCTTGTTTTTGTTCTTGTTTTAGAGTCAGGGAATCCGTCTGCATGTATTTGTGTGATCGGCTGTGTGAAGTCGCACTGTGTTTAGTTTAGAGCGCGTGGCTCTGCATGCTGCAGTCCGCGCACAGTGTCCGCGTGCCAGCGCGCGCCTTTATCACATAAAGCAGTGTGTGTGGATCGCGCGCGCCGGAGATCGACTGACAGCTAAACTAATGGCGAGGCACTCCCACTTAGCGCCGCGTATTTACATTAAGCATCCGCCTCCGGGACCAATGGAAACGACGGACGCTGCTGTCACAGAGGCCCGAGACGTTTTTTAAGGTTCACCACGTGATCTTAAAGGAACGCGCGTGTGTTTGTGCGCGCGTGGCTATGTGAGCGGTGGGCTATTTAATAACAGAAGCCTATCTCACCTTGTTCACTTGTTTGCTTGGATAAAGTAGGAGAGTTTAACCGAGACTCATCCTAATAATATGATCTAAGATTTCCAAAAGGATTACAAGTCATCATCATGTAGTGGAGCAAGCATCACATTAAGCACTCTCTCTCTCTACCTTTATGATGGATGCTTTTAGAAACCCTTATTGCCAAAAAATGGTTGATCAAAAAGTAATCGATTGCTGCCAGGACGTAAAGAATATCCTGTTTTTAATGCTTGACTATCTCTCTAATTATAGCAACTGATATTATATAACATGTTCCAAAAGTCTCAATATA
Source organism: Clarias platycephalus (assembly GCA_030068275.1). Classification (NCBI taxonomy): domain Eukaryota; kingdom Metazoa; phylum Chordata; class Actinopteri; order Siluriformes; family Clariidae; genus Clarias; species Clarias platycephalus. The sequence goes on along the minus strand of JAQQZT010000038.1, from coordinate 15,781,994 downwards.
GAGACAACTAAACATTGAAATTTAAAATTACTTCTAAAATAACACACAGAGAGTCGTCTCTTCCACTCATGATGAAATTGTGTTAACACATCTGGTGTTATGCATGCAATTGCTTAATTATGTTACTTTCCCCTTTTGGAACGCATTTTAACCTTTATATCTCCAATTTCGTGGAAGTAGGTCGGCTTTCGGAATAAACCTATTAAATTTAGCAAGTGACTGTACAAAAATTTGATTTAGCTTAGTAGTGAAGTGGTGTAGGCATTACATGGGTATGCATTATTGATAAGTATTTATAGTGCGATCAGTGAACAGTGTCGCGCTACAGGGAGATCAGTGTCCGCGGTTGGAGCATTGCTCACTGGCATCTAAAGTTCACAAAGTGCTCACAGTCTGGGAAAAAAAGATATAGACCTGGTTAAATTTGAAAATAGCTCCCAAATTGCAAATAAATAATTAACGACAGCTTTTTTTTTTTTTTTTTTCAAAAAACGTTTTCAGAATTGTAATTTGTCGTTGCCATGCGTCGTTAATCAATACAATATCTACTGTTTCAATTAAATGCGAACAAATGATAAATGAGTTAGGCTTTAAAAAAAAAAAAAGAATGACACCATCGCCTTGAGCCTTTCCATCTGCATTGGTTTAAGAATAAAACATTGTTATTGAAATGATGTGCGCCGCGGGACTTGGTAAACGGCGAGGGTTTGGAGCGATGCGGTGTGGGGGCTCTCTCCTGCACACACATGCTCTGTTTCCCAGGAAAACTTTCAGCTCTCCACTTAGACCTTATGAGGCTTGTATTTATTTTAAAGGCACGTCATGTGAGATTTAACACACCAATCAGAAATTATGTTGAGAATGAAAGAATTGGCTGTGTTATACAGATGGAGGAATGCATGCAATATGTTTAAACCGCAGTGTATAAACTAGCTCTGAAAAAGTAAATAAGTTTCAGGTGGTGTGTGAGGCGCTTCTTGCTGCACCTCTTTCTCCCATGCTTTCTGCAATATTGATGATGGCAGAGGGAGTAATCCGACCCAGTGTCATGCTATTGACTTTCACAAACAAGAGACTTTCTTCTTCGCCAACAATAATTACCATCTTGGACTGTAATTATTCACTTCTATTAAATTATTCAGGAGTAAGTTAAATGGCACATTGATATCCTTTTTTTTGCATGCAGCATGCAGGATCATGGGTAACATTGTTACTGAACCTGTGTGTTTTCGCCCGTTATTGAGTTTGCTCTAAAATAATGGTAGATATATAGATCAAATCTACAGTGGATTTAAAACCACATATTGTTGTTAATATAGGGCAAATAATTAACCATCAGCAACAACGTAGCAAATAAATAAATAAAATAGTTTTTAAAAAATGGTGGTGTGCATTCGTATTAACAGTTAATTAATGACAGAAAACATAGACGACAAAGCAATCCTTCTAATTTCTTTTTGGCGTTAAAATATTATTGCTATTATGTTTGTACATTTGCATTTCGAACATTATGCAGAATATTTTGTATATAGGTTAAATTTTGTAACCTATAAGTCCCGCCTTCTTAAATTTTTTAAGGAGAAACGCCAACATTTCTGACTGCTTCAAATTACTTCTGCCTTTAGAGTTACGTTACTGTCGTGTCTTTTGTTAGCAATTTTGCACATTTTTAAGCTTAACATTTTAGAATTTGTTAAATTATACAGGTAACGCATCATGGTTGATATCTAATGGTTGAGGGTCGTCCCAGAGGATGAGTGCGTGAGATCTCTCAGGTGAAGACATTAATGAGTCATGCTAAAACACAACTAAACAGTATGGAAAGAAGATCATAGCCTACATATATCCATACGAAAGTGACTGACTGGAAACGGAACCATATTTTTATTCAGTAAGCTTATTATTAAGGCATATAATAATAATAATAATAATAATAATATCTTAGATTTTGGGTTAATCTCAACTCCTAGAAAAAAAAACCTTCCCAAGATGGTACTTAGTTAGTAACCAGTAGTAAGGATCTATCCAATGACGGAAACTTCAAAGCACTTTTGTAAGTCGGTATGGATAAGAGTGTCTGCCAAATGCCCATAAATGTAATTATAATGTTATTTACAAAAGGCACGTAAATTTAAATCTAAATATGTAAATGTAAATTTAGGATTTAAAAAAATCATAAAAAAAATAATGAGCCGAATTTTTCAATTTGTGTTTCAAATTTGAATAAATTATTTATTTGAGCTCTTCCTTTCTTTCTTCGTAGTATTTATTTACTTACGGCTACATCATCTACCCACCCCCCAAACTCCAGGCATCTGGTTGTTTCCCATGTTATTTGACCGCAGTCAGCAAGAGGATGCTTTTTACTTTGTCCAGTTTACGGCACAATCTACTAACAGGCAATGAAAGGTTTAAAAAAAAACAAAGAAAAATATGTCCCCATGTGTTACCTAATTTATTGTGATTACTTTTATAACACTGCGCTGTAATCTGCTTGGTCAAAAAGTGTTGATTGATTTACGGCAGCTGTGTGTGTGCGCGCGCGCGCGCGTGTACTTATAGCTTAAAGTGCATTCACAGGCGAATATTAACTCACTGGTATAAAGAATTCATTCGTTTTTAATAAAACAACAACAACAAACAACAACAACAGCAATAATAATAATAATAATAATAATAATTATTATTATTATTATCTCTTATACATTATTTTATACCTTTGTTTTTAAAACGACCACTTCAGCTCTTTGAGGGAAAAAATGCTGCTTTAAGTTTTAGCCTGTTTATCCTACACTGCTGATCCTTCTACGTCTGAGCTGCAAGAAATCAGGAGTAAAATAGCCTTGAATGCGTTTATTAAACATTTTCAGGCGTCTAATCTGAAACAACACGTAAGTATCAGTACTAATAACATTAGTAGTAAAAACTAAGAGGCCTAAAACATGAAAGCTGTAACTAACGCAGTTGCTGGGAACAAATCGTCGTGACAAGATCATAACACCGTGAACCCAATACACTTCCACTAGCGGCCCAGCAAGCGGCTTCTTATTGATTTCTCCTCTGTCCTCTCGGTCCGCCTCTCAAAGCTTCCTTTGTTTCACTTGAAAATAGCGTTTCGATTAGACCCTTTATTAAGAAAAGATTGCTCCAAAATAACCCGCGTGGACTGAAAATTAAACGGGGACAATTTAATTACTGGACATTGACAAAGATGTGCTGGTAATAGCCTGGCTCGTAGGGCTTCTGTCAGTGTGTGCCCTTGTGCACTAACCCTGTCCACACTGGTCAAAGGAGACAGCTAGGGAACTACAACATCTGGACTACACACGAGGGAGTCACGATCAGCCAATGACAAAAGTGCGTGTCCCACGACCAGTGACGCAACTTATCCCCAAACCAAAATAATACTACCAATTAATGGACAGACTATTTATTTATTTATACTTCATTTGAAAAAGAATATACTAATTCTGATGCTGTGTTTCTTCCTAGCTGTACATTTCTTAGCTTATTATTTTCCCTTTCATCCAAACAAACCAAACACTTTCTACAGTCAATCATTTGCCCTAAGCAGGAGCTGAACTGTCTCATGGGAAAATACACAATTCATCTAAATTATTCAAATGTAGCTATTACTGCTGCCAGATTTCAAGTACCTATAAACCTATAAACACTAACTGTGCCTACTGTAATTATTAATCTCACAATCAACAAAAGTGCTGGACTGCACACCCTTTACTGGACGTTCCTTAAACACAAACTGTTTGAGGTTTTCAGGTTTCTTAGTTAGTTAGCTAGTTAGTTTTTGTTAATTTATGTTGTAAATTTATGTTGTATGTAGTACCATGGTCCTGGAGGAACTTCGTTTCATTTCATTGTGTACTGAACTGTATATGGTTGAAATGACAATAAAAGCCTACTTGACTTGACTTGACTTGAAATACGGCTACAGTCAGTAAGAATGAAGGGATGAGGGCTGTGGATCGACACAACACTAAAACAGTGAAACTGAATGCTGGCCCTGGTTGTGGTTTGGAGGAATGCTAAATTGTTTAAGAATGTGTCAGAGAAAAGTCACTGGAAAGTCTGGCCTGGTTTTGTGAGTGGCAGTGAGGCTAATTCTACATGTCAAGTCAGAAAATTAAGTCACATAGCAGAGGTTCTTGTTTCTCCTGACATGGGGGTCATAGAGCTATGGTTCTACTGCAGCTTTAACGTGTTGGTTGCATCTCAGGCAAAATATCTGCACACAGTAGAAAAAATACTTCTAATAGAGTGCAATCATTTTAAGCACTTTACTTTTGCTCTAAATTATGAAAAAAAGAACATATTTTACAAAATCATTATTAACATTTTTAAGATATATATTTTATCTTAAGACTAAATTCATGTGTAATTTATCTGAGATCGTGACTAGTCGCACCAGTGGACAAACGTCGGATATTTAAACCAGTTAAACACTGTGTATTCTATGATCCACATAATCAAACTCTAAGTTAGGACTTTGCCCAAAAATGAAAATGTTGCTAATAAGAATTAGACACCCTGACACCAGTGCTGAGGACAATTTCTGACAGCACCTAATGTTTGAATGAGGAGGAGAAAAGCTATTCAGACACAAAGTTGGGAGGTCATTGTGTGTCTCATGCTAACCTTTTGCAAGAAAGAGGGGAAGAAAAATCCATTTAGTGGCCCTACATTAATCACAGACTGCATATTAAAGTGTGATAATCACCTGAACACTCCATTAAAATAAAACTGCCAGCCCTGGGGAAATCTCACCTTACACTTTAATTGTTTTGAGGCTTTGATCAGCTTTTTAATTCAAGATTAATTTATGCATTTTTAAATAACTCTACATATGATTAATAAGCTTGAAAATTAAAAGTACTCTGAAGCAATTATAACAAGTGGTTGGTCATCACCTCATTAGATAATGTTACGAAGTTGCAGTATATGTGTATCTATGACACACGCACACAAAGAGAGATGGAGAGAAAGAGAGAGAGAGAGACAGCAGTGATGGCTTATGTGGCAGAGATACCATTTACAGGAATTGAACAAATGTTAATCTTCAACCCCTCTATTACAATTATACATTTTAACATTCTGTTGAAATACTAATTACATATTTTAAGTGATCAGCCATTAAAAAAAACCCTGCTATTTGATAGATAGAGGCTAATGTTCAGTTGGTTTGCTTGGTAGGCGAGCTGTCATGGACCTTTTTTATTGCACCTAGTGGTCAAACATGGGGACTGTAACAAGCACTAATAGAGGCCCACTGGGGCAGAAATCACACTGCCCCATGCTGAGGCCATGAATATTTTCAATGGAGGAGGAGTACTGGGCAATACATTGTATTACATGAGTTGCCAGGCTTGTGTTTTCAAACTAAATTGGTCTAGATAAAAAGATACATTTACAGTAAATATTCAGAATGGCACTGAATAAATTTCGGCAACTAAGGCAAAATGTATAGCCAATTGTATATTCTAACTGTAAAATGTAACTTTATGAAGTGGTTGATATCTGTACTTCACAGTAACCTTGCTTCCCAGGCTAAGGCTGAGGAAAAGAAGAAAATATGTCTCTCACTTTTCCAATGCGTAAACTTTTGGGGCTTTTTTTTGTGACTATTTTAAGTATTTTATTTTATTTTTTGTGTTTTTGGTCTGTAAAAAGATGGTTTAT
>JAQQZT010000038.1:15763365-15776200 GCA_030068275.1 Clarias platycephalus | reverse complement strand
ATATATTAGGGCTTCTGTGTGCACCCGTTGTATCACACACACTTAAACAATTATGAGTCTGTAAGACTGTATGTTGTCCACTCAGAACTCAAATTACAGGTTACTTTAAAACTTCACTACATAGTAGCCTATAGCAGGAGTCATGTAATAGGATCTTGACTTTATTTAGTTTGAAGCTCTGTTCATATGCTATCCTGCCACACCAAAATCTAAGTCTTAAATTTAAGCTGAGAGAGATAATAACTTATTTAAACATCCACCCTTATATGTTATACACCTATTTTATGACCTGTTTGGTCTTTCATTATATCCAGTTCTTGTTTATTCACGCCTTATTTTCTATCACTTTATTTAATTTCCTCCAGTCCTCTAAATCTAGTTTTAATTTCTAAATCTTATTATTTATTTTTTTTAATAATGGTTTCCTGCAGGAATGCCTGTCCTGACTGTCTTACTGTATCTTACTGTGTCCTGATCCTGGCTAAAGGTTCTAAAGATGATTATGGGAAATTCTCAACTAAAACTTTGCATATGGATTCAGACATCTGCATGTATGTTCATGCTGAATTGTGCAATATTGAATTTGTTGAGATACTGTTAAATGAATGCTACTGTATGTGAGGGACAAGTGAATGTAAAAAGGGGGAGAAAGGGATAGTGATTGGCACAATGAACATGCGTAGCTAAGAAGGTCAGTGTAATAATGAGGACTTTACAGATTTACATACTAATAGTCTTATTCCCAAGAAAGTAAAACTCTGACCACTCTGTCTGCTGGCGATGGGCAATTTCAGGTCTGCAGCACTGGATCTATCATTTTGGGAATGATGTCTCTTTTTAACTAATGGTGTCACTGAGCAGCACAGTAGTCAGTTCTTCTGATAGCACACACTCAATCAAGGTCAGACGAGAGACTGAGGGCCTCAGAACTTCATCCAACCAAATGGAAGTCTCAAACAGAGCTCTTTACACACAGGACCCTTGAATGTGTGTGCGTTTGTGTGTGTGAGTGTAAAGCTAAAAAGAAACAGTGGTGCATCGGATATTAGTGAATCCTCTTGAGTGTTATGAAGAACAAGTGTGCTGAGTTAAAGTAGGAGATTCTCCAACCTGATAATGTGTAAACAAGACATCACTCCTCTCCTGGCCTGACGTTTATCTGCCTCCTAAAAGCCTGCCCCTGGGTCTCACACACATCACTTACACTGCTGCAAAGTACACGTTTATGCTCGATGTGTGTGTGTGTGTGTGTGAGACAGAAAAGCAGGAATGAAGGTCACCATCGTAAAAAGGTTGGTGTAGTGTATGTTCTAATATCATCAGAGTAAGAGAGAAGTGCGAAATGAGAGGGGGTGCTGTTGCTGCGTTTGATTATGGAGGGCACAGGGACCCTTTTGTCACAGGCAGGGGCTCATCTGCCACTGTAGGCTTCTGCTCTCATGAGGCATGCTGGGAACAAAAGTGCTAAAAGGCAGTGTGACAGTGAGGGCAGGATGAGGAAGGAGGAGGCCTGCCGAATGCAACCACAGCTGTCAATCATTCACCAGCGACAATTACACACACCAACACACACACATAGCGTCTTCAACCATTCGACTGTCTTCCTGTATCCATATCTAAATACTACATGCTACTACAGTTCCCAATTTGGAAAAAGCCTCAGGTTATAGTTCAACTCAAAATATAGTCAAATATAGCAAAGCTTCACTGGCAGGTCCCTCTATAGCTCAAATCTACAAGATTTCAAATCTTGGCTTAAGACCGAGACTCCTTACGTTTATTCAAAACAGTACAACGGATTTCATACGACACAGAATGAGAGAATAACGTTGAGAAGAAGACACCATCAGCTCAGCGTGTCAGCCAATAGTACCAATCACTGGATGAGCATCAGCCAGTGATAATGGGAATTATAGTAATGAAAACCAGCGTCTGGGCTCATGCTTCGCCTGGGGCATTTTCCATACTATAGCGGGGCATTACCATAAAGATGCGAAGTGCTTGTTTTGCAGGGTCTATCGGAGGAGCAGTCCGCTAAGATAATAACTATTAGTAAAGGACAGCGCTTTTGTGGGATTCCAGCTGTGGAGGCTGCTGCATTTCCATACAGATGGATGTGCACCAGAGGGGTGATATGTATGCAGAGAGAGACGTTTGGGTGAGGTGACGCCATCAGCCATCCTGACCAAGAGTCCCGGTCATGACCTCCTCGTCTCTTCTTTCTCCCTGTCCTTTTGCCCCGCAGGAGAAAGGAAGGAAAGACTAGCGTTCAAAGAAAAAGATGCCCAAAGAAAAAGAGTTAGCAGGAGCTTTGCTTGATAAGCTAGGGATTATTTTGCATTGATTTTTCACCAAATGTAGAAGTGTAGAGTGAAGTGGAGGTACATAAAGACCAGCGTGCAGAATTAGGTGTGTGTGAACAACTATTTTGCACACAATCTACGAAGGTGAGTCAAAAATTATCAGCACTCTGGTTATATTAATACATCTTTTGGGCTGTCTTATCAGTGCTTTCCGTTCAAGGCTACTGTCTCCACAGTCACTGCTTTGCAGGTGTGAACGTGTTACGTTAAATAGTGCTTTTGTAACTGTGGTGCGGTCAAAAATGCATGCCCCACTTGTGATTTGCACGAAAGAAGAGCAACATGCAGTGATTTTTTATTTTCTTGTCATCTGAGGGTGCACCTGGTGCCATTATTCATTGAAGACTTAAATTTATTAAAGACGTGTTGACCATCAGGAAGGAGCCGTATGCCCATCCACCTCCATGGCTGAGGACACATTGTACTCTTTCACCTGTTTGGTCTCCTGAAAGCAGCTCTACGAGGACGCAGATTCACTTATGATGAAGAAGTGAACACAGCAGTACGTTTGGCGCTTGCAGCTCAGCCTAAAACATTTTTAATGAGAGAACGATGAGCTGGACAGATGGACAAAGTGTATTGAAAAGCAAGGAGATGATGTGCTGTTCGGGAAAACCTGTCAGATGCACGATCCTGGGAAACTGCTGAAAGAAATACAACCCAAAATTTGAGAAATAGATTTGACAATTGAAATGCCAATTTTAAGTCTTGCCCAGGATATCATCTTGCACAAATCAGACTGAGTAATCTGAACAATAATGCTGCTAAACACAATTGCTCCTCACACAGCAAGTTGTTGGATAGTTGTAGTGGAATTGACAGAAGTCTAATCAATTTAGTTTGTAATCAGATACCGGCTGTCTAACCAACAGAGCAGAACTCACTGAATTAATCAGTGATTATTTCAGCTTTGATGTTAGAGCGAACAGCTTGAATGCTATGAGTGATTTAAATCAAGTGATCAGACAGGGGCAGATGAAAAGTAGATCATCATGATGATCATAAACTTAGAATTATTGGTTAAGTGTAACAAAATGTGTTTAACATAGAAAATACAGCATTGTAATTTACTTTTTGAGGGGAAGCAGATTTAAAATGCTAGAACTTCTGGCATTTTCCAGTTTAATAAGGCTGCTCTCCAGGGTACTGAAATGACTCTTAGAGGTCCTGAGTGTGTTAGTGAATCAGATCAACAGCCATTTTCAGCAGGCCTCAGTCAGAAGTAATAAAGTGTGCTACATTACTGTTAGCAACTCTGGCCCACAGGAAAATGTAACTTGTAAACTGTATGTAACTAAAATGTAAACTGATATTTACACAAATACCACACAAATAAAGAAATAATTGAATAATATTTCTCAGTATTTCTCTTCCTCTTTAGACGTTTATTGTGTGACCACATTGTCTTATTTAGACTGGCCAGTGAGTGTTCAGTACAAGTTCATTACAATGCACAACAAAGACTGAAATAGATGTTATTAAATATTGGTCTAATATTATATAATGCAAGCATATTTCTGTGTATGACCCATATTTTGTGTGACCACGACAATCAATACTGCAGAAAGGTGAGGTTATGAGAATTTAGGGCTAAGGATTAAACCTGTTTGCATGTTGATGAATTATGCATGTAAGGGTTACACTAATAATAGCTGTGGAGGAGAAGGGCGCTGGTTCTCCAGCGAGCAGGCCAAAGGCTTGCTTAAGGCTACCAGTTTGTGTAAATATGGCCAGCAGGCTGTAAACAGCATCTGCAGCATACACACACACACAGACACACATATACACCAGGTGATGAGAGCACAAAGGCTCCATTAACATGATGGGATTCAGACTAATGACACTGCAAACAGTTATTCCTCTGGTGTTGTCCTATCGCCCTGAAGTGAGCGCTCCTGTAAGAGTGATTTTGGTTATATTAGCACTCCCTCAGTAGCACATTAGTGCAGGAGGACATTAATATCATCATGCTATACAAGTCTCATTAGTATTCTTAAGTCTGTGGAAGAATAAAAAGCCACCAGCAATTCACTCCTGCAGCGCTTGAATGAAGGTTTTACTGTGATGCGAGAACCCTGCATAGTGTAAACACTTAATACAGGTAGATAAATCAACATGTTAAAATATTTTAATTGTCACAAAATAGTCTAGAAGTCCTTAGATGTACTCCAAATAGGCCAGAAGTTTATCTATACAATAAAATTATATTTAAACTTGAAGGATGTGACTCTGTGGTGATCTGAGCTGTAATTACATTGTAGATGATGCATAGTTTCTGCAGCTTGGACCCTTATAAAAACAGTGCATATTTACATTGGGATCAGTGAGAAAAACAGAAGTATAGATGCAAAAAGGTTACACTATGAAAAATGTGCCATTATTTACAGATTTTTACTGTATACTGGTTCACTTTTATATACAGTAGCATAACAGGCCACTAATGAGGTAAAAAGTGGGGACAGTTTTAAAGACCCAAAGTGCGCCGGTGTGCCTGGAAATAAATTGTAGTACTTGTTTTGACTGAATTGTGGTATGAATAAAAGGCAAATCAGATCTTCAAAATAATTTCATATTGATTACCCAAATTTAATATTCTTAGCCAATAACCCTTGTCCAAAGATTTAGTCACTGTCCATTGTTTGTGCGATTGAGTACAATAAAATTAGATGAGTTGACAAGGAAAATAATAAATCGGGATTTAAAACTAGTTATGAAACAACATAGCATTAGATAATGACATTTCATCTGGTGTAGTTGTTGCTCATCTCCCTCAAAGTTTTGCCAAGATGCTTTTCTGCTCTTCATGGTTGTATAAAATGTTTTTTGTTATCAGATTGGTCATTACCCGCTGATCATCATCTTACCAACAATGTGTTTCTGCCCACAGAACTGACGGGCACTGAGGATCTCTTTGTATGAAAGTCCAAAGGAGGTCAGCAGTTTCTGAAATCCTCAGACTAGCCTGTCTGGCATGAACATCCAAGGCCAACCTAAAGTTAAGTCTTTAAGTTAAGCCTTAATTTGTCTCAAATACATTACAGCACAGTGAAATTTCTTCTTTGCATATCCCAGCATAACTGGGGTCAGAGCACCATGATACCAACAGTGGCAACCTAGTGGAGCTGAAGCTCGAACTGCAGATCTTCTGATCAGTAATTCAGCGCCTTAGCCCCCTGAGCCACCACTGCCCCCATAATGATCATAAAAGTAATTAATTTCACATTTTCCTCCATGTGTTGTCTGATATGAATACTAACTGAAGCTCTTGACCTGCACCTGCATACTTGTACATTGCACTGCTGCCACACGAATAATTACATAAATGAACGTTTGTAAGTGTTCCTATTAAAGTGGCAGTTATGTCTGTGTCGACTCAACTTTTACAGTATCCGATTCCAATTCCAAACCAATAAATGCCCCAGTATTTATCTGTTGGATGATTTCTAGAAGGAGATTTGGACATAACGAGAGCTGCATGCTAATGGCACAGGGGTAGTGCCACATGCTGATAAGTTATACCAATTCCTTTAATCCAGGTGACTGAGTCGTATGACGGAAGGCGCCCTAAAACACAGTTCAATATGTTGTAGCAAAATAAGAAAAGAAGTCGTCCGTGACAGCAATCACATTGGTGTTGCATACAAAAACAGCCTGGGAGCTGCTCTCACAACAACAACAACAACTACAATGTGCAAGCAATTCTGTACAGAAAAAAAAAAAAACAAGGGCAAAAAGTGCAAGCGATCAAGCCTCACGTACAATCTAATTGAGACTTAGAGAAACAGCCTTTGGCTGCTTTGCCTTCATTGCTGCTACCTGCCATAATGCACTGGGCCATTTAAATTAACTCAGGAGTGACTTGTTGTAATCAGACTCTCCTCTTTTTTTGACGAGGGGAAAGCAGTGGCCATTCAGATGAGCAATGTATCATTACCCAGAATCTGAACCCCCCCCTTTATAAGTGCAGCACCGCAGGCTAGTCAGCCTAGCGTGAGGCTCCATCTACTGAGCCAGGCAATCTGGCCAGCAGACATGCATGTATTCATAATGGCAGCAGCCTTCGATGTAGGAAAGTATGTGCCTGTGTATTGGAGAGAAAGAGAGAGAGAGAGAGAGAGAGAGAGAGAGAGAGAGAGAGTGAGAGAAAGCGGGAATGAAAGTGGATTAGAGTGAGAGGCAAGTTAGGTTGGAGGACATAGAGGCTCGTCTTTCCCAAATACCGCAGACTGAACATCACATTGCGGTCACACACAGTGACTGGTAACTATACATGTAATGATTATGTCCCAATTAAACGTAGACAAGAGAAGAGATGGATCAGTAATTACAGGGGAAGAAAATTAAATACGCTTCTTATGTGTTAGAGATGTGTGTTTGTGCCTATTGACACCAGGTCAGAAAGTGTTAGAATGAGCTGATCATCCACAGGGGAGTGTGAAAAATATCAACAATTAAGCCTGCGTGTTTTTATTTCCTCCATCGTCCATAATAATAATAGACGTCATTAATATGTGACATAGCCCAACCCGTGGCAACTTCCTTCTTCTCCACGTTTCTCTCTTGCACTCAGTCGCTCCACTCCAGGGCCAGGGAGTAAAGCCTGAACAGGATTACTGGAGAAAGGTATTCAGTGGGATTTAGTGGCTTTCTGCTCTCTATGGAACTGAGAGTTTTAATTTAGTCCAGGCCCCTATTAGAGCCCTGGTCAGCTGAATATAGATGCTGAAATAGGTGTTCTCTAGCCAGCGGGGGGGAGAGAGTGGAGACAGGGAGGCAGGAAGGAGGTGGAGTTTGAGTGATGCCTCTGTCATGTGAGTAATGAAAAGTTCAAAGAGGTTAGGCCATTACAACTGCAACTGCTTAATTATTAATTAAACACCTCCAGAAGGGAGAGGACACTTTTAGGCGAGTGGGAATGCATGTTAACCCTGTACTTAACCCCCCCCCAAAACACACACATACACAAGTAAAATTTTCGATTGTAAAATAGAAGTTGAAGGATGGAGCATTTTCAGGTTACAGTCGCAGTGACGCTGCACACTTTATCAGATCATATTAGCTTGGCTTAGTAATTACACGTGGAGACACAGAACCACACTTGGCTCATACACTTACTGACTGTAAGCAATTAAAATATTATTCATTACCTTTTAAATACAACACTGGCTCTGAGATCCCATTAAATTTGCGATAATTGAGTGTGTTTAATTATCAGCAGTGGTAGGCAGATAGTTTCGGTGAAAGTAAAAGGCAGGAAGAAAGAGAGAGAGCGAGAGAGAGAGAGAGAGAGAGAGCGAGAGAGGTGACCTACTTAGTGTCAGAATCATTGTGTTTTAAAAATGACCTTGCTCTGGAAGCTAGGCTCAGAATAACTCTTCTCTCAGACACCCAGGACATTTTACAATAATTCCAAGATACAAGGCCTCCCTCTCCTTTCCCATTTACTCCCTGAGTTAAGACACAGGGATTCGTATTATACGTCCTTTGCGGTATCCGTGTCACAACGAGCCGACAATAAGCCAGATATCAGCTTCTAAAGTCAGCATGCCTCATATGAATTGCACCATCAATGTAAATAGCCCTTACCTACTTAGGGTTAATCTGTCAATCTGCAGACAATATGCTGCCTAAAAGGCCTGAGCTAGCACGTCCAACATTACCCATCCATACCCACCCTTGTGCTGTCCTGTCTGGTGTTCTTGGACCAGACTGTGAGCGAGGACCATGGCAGTCTGGTATTACAAAGCAAGCCTGAGCGGCAGCAGCCTGTGCCTCCACCGTGCTTCATTAGGAAACAAAATATAAGCTTTCCACTCCATTACCAATGACTTTAGGAGCTACAGCACATAAGACGGCGACTCACCTCATCAACAATGCATTGCAATAACTGCACAGACTTGAACAGGCTACAAGGAGAGAGAGCAAGACGGAGAGAGAGAGAAAGGGAGAAGGGGGAGACGTGGAGGGAAGGAGACGGGAAGGGGGAAGAAAACAGCATTAGCCTACATACGATGTCTTTACAGTGGTGCGGTGAGGGAAAAAAAACATTAATGCAATAAAATGTGCCCAGATTAATCAAACGCATCAAACTCTTATGAAAATATCACAGGGGTAGAAATGTTCTATTACATCTAATGGTGTCTAATCTAATACAGGCAGTTAAGGGCTTGGGTATTTTTTCATTGTGAAATGCAATTTGGGAAATTTAAAGGGAACCGCTGAAGCGTGGGCCTCACACTGCCGTCAGGAACACAGGGAGCCGTGATATTTTCTTTTTCTCCCCCTTTTCCTCTCCGCCTTTGCTTCCAACTCATAAAAGATTACCATTAAAGATCCCTGGATGGAGTGAGTCAGAAAATCAGAATAAAGCGCAAGAGAAGAAACGGCGAATATGTAATTAGCATGTCATAATCAAAACGACTCAGTCGGACACATTATGATCACTGGGAGGAAATTACAGCATGGCTGGTGGCAATCTGTGGGCATGTGTTAACACCATTTCCATAATGAAAATACACCACTGTTAATAGACCGCGCCTTGATTTGGAAAGGGAATGTGGGGAACCGTGCGCTTTCCCTAGCTTTTAGGTCCAAGCAGAATTGCAAGGTTGGAAGAACACAATCCATTTTGCAAATGATGTTTTTTTTTTTTTCTTTTCTGATTTTGTACTCAGAAATGTGACTTTTCTTTACAGAGGAAATAACTACTTTTCCCATACTACTCTTCTCTAGAGAGGCTCCATGCAATAATCTCATTTTCAATTAAAATGCCATTTAAATTGAAGTTGAGTCTAAACCCATACACAGGAATTAACATGTTTGGGTGCTTGCCAAAGTGTAGGTTTTTATATTTCGCTTTAAACTATGATTAGCTTCATCCATTTACTTCAGAGTGGCAATGATCGATGAGACGCTTGCATTATCAACATCGTGCAAAATGATAAAATCCATGAAAACATCACATTTTTTCCAATTTAAAAGCTCTTCTTAATTCACAAACAAACAATAATCTGCATACTCTGAGTTGGAATGGAGCTGTTTGGCAATGTGACACATACACAATGAGCCCCAAGATATTCTTCCTCAGGCATAACAAAATGGCACTAAGAAGCAACAAAATATATTAAATACAAAATACAGAAGAATTGGTATAACTTACACAACATCTACGCAAACCCAACACGAGGCTTTTATTTAATTATTTATTTTTCCCCATGTCCCTAATTTGGATTTGTTTCTTTGTCAAAAGAATTGAACAAATGCTATTCAGAATTTCATGACAATAGGGGTTACAAAGCAGTCACGAAAAAATAATGATGAAAAAGTGTCATTCCAGATTATAATCACTTTTATGCAGTGGTGTAGTGTAATACATTAGAAAGGCACTTGGGAGGCATTTCGACTTTACTCAAGTGTGAATTTTTCTGTCAATTTTAAGTTTTGCCTGTGACATATCCTATGTGCTATTTCTATAAAATCAGCGGATAAATGTACCAAAATATGTCTGTTACTTAATGGAATATTTATTCTTTCATTTTGGCCAATTCTGATTTATAAAAAACTAATTTAAAAGCAAATCAGGGAAATAAAAAATTGGTTAAGAGGGATGGAATTTTTTTTCTGTTCAACATGTGTTTCATATGAGTCTCAGACGAACTTTCAAATACATGTTGTCACAGAATGAGGGTTGTGAAATATGACCATAATTCCTTATTTAGATTCTGTTCCTGGTTACAAACTTCATGATAGCTGTGCAGAGTAGGACTTGAACTACCACTTTAAGGTATGAAAGAAACAGGTGCAGCTGATTAGTATGCTAGTGATGCTGAAAGCTGAGTGGCTGAAACAGACGAGAGGGGAAATGAGGTGATGCTGAGGTTACGATAAAATTTGTAAATTGTGTACCTGCAACTTTGGAGCCTGTCACAACAAAACATGGTTTTCATGTCTTTAATTTAATCTACATAATTATCTTTTCATTTGTTTTAATTGTAATATATAAAGAAATTTGAGTTTTCTCAAGACTTTTACACAGTACACTATTTATGTAACATTTTACATACCTAGACCACTTCGTCTACTTTGTTGGCCCTGTACAATACAAATAATTGGCCAAGGCAACATAAAATTTTATCAGCAGAAAATCCAAACAGAGATGCACACACTTTGCTTAGCTAAATGAACCATTCATCAAAATTCTTTATATGCTAGACAGTAGGAGCAGCCTCTCTCCCAAGGATAGCTAATCTTAGTATCAGTAGTTGTCATTTCCTAATCTTTGTTGTCAACAAAATTACAGGTATTAAATTTGTACTAAAGTGTTCTTTTGGGTGGTAAGCTGCAAAAACTACCTAAAAATGTTTTATCTTGGTCTAAATAGACCATAACATTGAGTACCAGTCAAAGGTTTGGACACATTCAATGATTTTGTTTAGTGTTTAGATTTTTTTTTTTGTACAGTATTTCCTACATTCCTGGAACAATACTTTTATTTTGGTCAATTCTGATTTATGAACAAACAAATTTCAAAGCAAATCTGGGAAATAAAAAATTGGTTAAGAGTTTTTTTTTTTTTAAACCTATTTCAAAACTATGAAATAACACATATAGTGTTTTGTAATTAATTACCAACAACAGTCAATTGTTATTTTAAGACATGAAGGTGTCAGCTGTTTTGGAATAGTATTGGCAAATACATTTGCAAAAACCCATCAAGCACCATGATGAAACTGGCTTTCATGAAGACCATCCCAGGAAAGCAAGTCCTCTACTTCGCCAATTAACAGTACCTCGGATTAGAGCAGTTATGAAGGTTTTACAGAGCATAAGTAGCAGATACATCTCAATATCAACTGTTCAGAGGACATTAATGCATATTTTGGATGCCTTCAGTATTCTTTTACAATGTGGAAAGAAATAAAAATCAGGAAAGACCATTAAATCAGAAGGTGTGTCCAAACCTTTGACTGGTAGTGTATGTTATCACAAGGTTGTGGAGAACTTGGGTGAAAAGATTACCCATATACAGTAGTAGGTCTCTTGGAAGTCTTCTTGATACGTTTTCATCTTATTATTATTATATGATGAGATATGTCACCGTGATGCCACATTTTCCCAACTTGTTGACATCAGCCTTCACTTGTTCCATGGTTCATCTTTTGGAATTTTTTGCCATCCCATCCCAAACTATATCTAATCGACAGTAGGACCCCGATCCCTTTTTCTAAGCACTTTGTGGACAATGTCTTTGGCAGATGGATAAACCATTCAGAAGCAGCTGATCTTTATTTGGGGTTAATCAGAATCACTTCAGTGATGACAGCTGTACAGTATGATAATTACTTTTGAACATGAGGTGGAATGTGATTGTTTACTGCTGAGCACAGTCCTATTTTAACAGGGTGTATTTTATCATCATTTGCTAATTGCTATAATTCTGTTGTTTGTTGTATCACATTAAATGGCTGACATGATGCTCTTGACTTTATTTTTTTTTTTTTTTTTCAATTTAAACAGGGGTGTGTAGACTATTTATATCCACTGTTTTATATGTAGTGTTTGGTGGACCGTTCAGTAGAGTAAATGAGTTAACCTGTAGTCAGTACCTGTAGGGTTTTTTTTTTTTTCTGGTGATTTCTCTGTTCTAACACAGCTTCTTAAGGTTGACTGTCGAGCTCCTGGATGGGAAGCATGCGTTTCCACCCAGACACAACTTCTGAGAACTTTTAAAACTAGCTGAGGTTTCTATGCTCACGACACAGCGTGAGACTTCCGGCAACTTCTCTCTCCCTCCAGTTATCCTGCGCGTCATTATCTGCTCATTTTGCAGGATCTTTCTGACAAAGCCACAATGCCATTATTGATTTGTCCTCTCAATTAAATAAGGCTTCGCTATTTCCCCTCTCTGTTAATACCTAGAGACCCCCCACCTGACACAACATCCATTCGGCTGCTAGAGAATGAATTATCAGTCGACATGGATAATGAATTCGTTTTGCATTGCAAAAATAACTATAATTGCCAAGCGCGTGCAGGAGGAAATGGGAAAATGATATTAACGTGTGTTTGCTAGGTGAATTATCCATTCGTTCTAGTTAATACGAACTGTCATTAAAAGCGGCAATAACCCCCCCCCCCTACACATTTCACGTGCTTATTTATCTCACAGGGAATTCAAAGTTGCATTTAGCACATTTTGCCAATCTGATTACTTATCACATTACAATACTTTTGCATGTTAAAATTCAAATGGCATGCTTCCCAATGGGTGTTAATTTGCATATTTATCATCTAAGCTTCCTCAATAGGGTTGGGAAGTAATCAGGAAAAGTGTGTATTTCCTCCTGATCGCATCATTTTCCACATCAGTCATAGCCTAGGAGCCCATTTAAACTTTCTGGAAATTCAGTTTTGCAGCGTGTAAAAAAAAAAAAAAAAGTTATGACTATGGCGGGGGGGGGGGGGGGGGGGGG
>JAQQZT010000038.1:15727079-15741404 GCA_030068275.1 Clarias platycephalus | reverse complement strand
CGAGCCTGGCCGGGAACCGAACCCGGACCCTGGAGGTGCAAGGCGACAGTGCTAACCACTACACCACCGTGCCGCCTGGAATTGGAATTGTAATTTTGTGGAACACAATGGAACGTGACTCCATATCCCAGAATGCTTTGCTTTAACCAAGTATTGAAAATGGCTGCCAAACAATTTGAGGTGGACATTTGTTCGAAAGCTTCTTTTCTACACAATTTGATGGTCAACACTCGACTTTGTGTGAATTTGATTACTTTGAAATGAAAATAACATTTTGAAGAAAAAAACTAATCAAACATTGAGGGAGTAATTTATTTCAAGAATTTGATCATTATCTATATGTTGGAACAAAATGTATGTAGTGTTGAGGAGTGACTAGTTATGTGTAATGAAATGATGCTATTAAATTACAAAATTAATGTAACTGTATGTGAGATTCAACACATTCTTTCTGTTGTATGACTATGTGGAACGTCTTTGAATTGCCATGAATTTAATTCCACTTCCTGTCATTCCAACTCCAATTCAAATTCAATGTCCTGTGGGGCGGAGTCAATTCAATTCAAATTCCAACTCATGAATTGAATGGTGGCCAAATCTCAAATTCTGAATTGTGCACAAGCCTGATACACACACACACAATAACGGATTGGGAATGATTGCTGTTTGCCTTACGGCATAAATTGTCGGAATAACGGATTACATTTTTGAAAAAGTAACTAAATAACTCAGTACTCAGTAAATGGCGGACATTTAAGTACTGACAGATTACTCGTTACACCAAAAAAGTAATCCAAGTACTCTAACGCGGTACTTTGCATTGCGTTACACCCAACACTGACAGTGACTATAAAAACTCACTTTTTATACCCATGCTGCACACAAAGTCAGAAAGGCAATGTGACATTCAGTGGTAAGCACAAAGTATTCTAAAATAAATAATTATTCCATAATATTCTTATTATGTTTTATGAAAAACAGATTAAATGCAGCCCGTGGCGACAGGAGCATCAGTACAAGCTGGCAGGGGGTAAAAGGCAACCTAGAGGGGGAGGCAGAGGGTGGCGTCTGCCTTTTAATGACCCGAAACTTTAAATACTGCATAATATATAACAAAAATGGATAGTTCATTTAACTCTCACAATAACTCACAGAGAGACCATTAGAATCCATTACTCTTAATGTCAACACTGTAAGCAGTAAATATGGATGAAGGGAACATGAGATGAGCACCAAGGGAGAAGTGAAAAAACAAAGCCATAATCAACTAGCACAGGGACAGAAAACAACACGATAAGCCGAATTTTCTAAATTATTACAAGAGATTCGAAATGCAGAAAAGTATGTGTGCGTAGGGGCTAAAATCCAAATATGAATGAACTCCTAATGGTCACAACAGCTTAAAGCAAGTCAGCCCAAAGTGGCAGTAAGCTTCAAAGTTGATGTTTGTCTCAGCAAAGCTAAGCTATATTCAAATAGTACAGACATAAACACACGACAGGCACAAACAAATGACCGGGGCAATAACCCAAGTCTACTACCTCGGCCTGGCACTCATGGGTGTCTGTCTTATGAACTGTCGAGTTTCACACAAAAAGGTGCAAAAAAAGAAACGCAGAGGAAAATAATAATAATAATAATAAAAAAAAAAAAGAAATATAGAGCCACTTGTCATCCCTAGCAATCTGCTTAGTAATGAGAAGGCTTTCCCCCTGGGTGAAAAGATCTGCTATAATAGATTTTTAATGGCTTTTCCCCTCTCCACCAGAACCACTTCCAGCACCCAATAGCAAGCTGGAAAAAAAATCAAATAATTCCAGCCTCAATGGTGTGAGGTCAGCAATTATAATCCATTGAAATCACTAAAGCTTCTAACAGTCTAAGTAAATCTATTTTCCAGTGCTGTTTTCTTTATGCAAGATGATAAAAGAAGAAAATGCTCAATCAAAATACACTTTATTAAAAAATGTTGTACCCACTGGCCAAAACGTGAACCAAACTGAAATATTAAGTTGCTCTGGTTGGTACATTAAATACATTAAGAAGTTGGGTTATAGTTTGTAATTTAATTACAAGGGGTATTATTATATTATCAGGACTTTATAACAATATTAAACTTTAGAGAAAATGTCTTTTTTTTTACATTGAGTATTTTTTAAGGGTTTATAAATGTACAACTGAAATAAAATATGTATAGTTAAAGGATTGCCTCAATTCCAGTATGCTGGTTTATACACTGGCAAGGTTGCCTTTCATCATGTTGGAAATACAACCAGAATTCAAGAAACAAATTGTATATATATATATAGTAGACAAATTGCAATTAATATGCTGTCAGATGTGTGACATTCTGGTGAACATTCTCATGAATGTGGTTCAGTGGTCTATAATTGCTTGTCCTGCTGACTTGCTATATTTGGGAAAATTTTTATGGCTTATCAATTGATGATGCAGATTCACATCAAGTGTGTTTTTTAAACAGATACCATGGAATCAGGAAAATTATACAGCTAGCATATGTCACAAATCGCAATGCATCTGATGTCCTCCTGCTGCTCAAGCACCCTGAGACACAAAAGGTCTGAGGATGGACTCAGCGCTTATAGTGATAACCTCCAAAGAGCTCACTGCAGGGGTTTAGTCATTCAGTAATTGTTTCTGCCAAACCCATACATCTCCATGTCATAAGAAAATTAATGTGATGTGTTTCCTGCTAAATAATAGGTTGTCATAATCCTCGAGTCCTGTGCTGAGAGAACATCTAAATGTGTCTTTAAATGCTGGGGAGTTTTTTTTTTTTATATACAAAAACAAGCTAAGCATTTAAATTACTGTAGTTTCAATTAGTCACCTAAGATGTAAATAGTGTTTGTATTTAAAGATTTTACCTTGCCCTCTTTCATTATCATGTAATTGAACTTGCTAATACAAATGTTTAATCCTTTGTTGATTGGTACCTTTTATTTAGATGGGGTAATTTGGTCCCTCAATTACAGACACAAGTCTGGATTGTGTTGTCCTTAAAATAAGGCATTGATCCTTCAATGTGGCACTGCTAATTTTTTTCCCCATTAATTTAAAGCAGCCAATTTGCTGCTCTGTTATCCTAGTGTGCTGACCGAGGTGAGGTGTAACAGTAAGCACCTGCTTGGGTTATGGCAGCCTCCAGCAGCTTGGCTCAGGCCTCCAGGCGCCTGGCTGGAACACAGGTACACAGTCATCTCAGCTTAGGTTACACGTGGCTCAAATCACCCTTTCAAAGCCCTGAGGGAAAAAGCCTGGCCTGTTATTGCCCTCAGCTGCAACTTATCCTGCCACAGAGCTACAGTATCAGTGCCAAGGGCTGGGATCAAAGGGTCAATGAGGAATTAAGACACGGTGGCCTGAGCATTCTCTATGCAGAGATGCAGCGTCTGATAGTGGCATATGAAAGGCTAAGCAGATAACACTGGGAGCGTAAATGATTCTATTAAGGTATTTTATTCTCATTAAGAACATGCTGCTTGAATGTATGCGTACTTACATGAACACTGTTCAATTCTATACTTCCTGGCCAAAAGAAAAGGCATAATTCCAGAAGGGCAGAATTATTGGCCTGCATCAAGCACTGAAACAATTAAGGAAATTTTAATTACTACAACTGGGGTAAGAACTTTCCAACACTTTAGAACTGTGCTGAATCTATAATGGATCATAAAGATTTGACTTTGGAGCAGTGGCTCATGTGGTCTGATGAGGCCAGATTGACTGTATACCAGAGTGATGGGAGTGTTGGGGTAAGAAGGGAAGCAAATTGAAGCACCCATCATGCATAGTTCACACTGTATGTATAAGACTCTGGACGCAGTGTTATGATCTGGGGTTGCTTCAGTTGGTCAGGTCTAGACTCAGCAACGTTAGGTGGCAATAAAATAAAATCAGCTGATTATCTGAATGTACTGAATGACCAGGTTATCATATCAATGTTAGTCGAGTTTTTTCCTTCCCTGATGTCAGAGGCATACACCAGCACTCAAATTGTGAAAGTGTGTTTCTGGAAGCATGCAGAATTATTTTCACACATGAATTTGCCTGTACACCACAATCAAAGCTAAAGTCGGTCAATGAAATCTTGGAGTGTGCATCTTGTGGAAGAGCCGAACCAATTATTTTTGTTTTTGCTATACACCGAAGACACTTGGCTTTCAGAACCAAGCATCATGGGACAAAACTTCAGAATTTCCTAATACTGTATTTACATTTTAATGTGTTTAACTACTTAAAACATGGCACCTTTTATTTTGAACTCAACCATTTTGAGCTGATTGTTTTAACAGTTAATACTGAAGTGTACTATTGCTTTGGGATTCACTTGTGAATTTGTTGTTAAAAAACATAAACCCACATGAAAAACAGAGAGGTGTATATTGAAGATAAAGTGCTCACTAATCTTTATTGATGATCAATCAAAATCTGTTTCTTTGTTTTTCCTTAAAAAAACCTCAGGGTAGTGATGTTCTAAGTATTTTAACACATCTAAATATAAACATCAGAAAATGAAAGGTGAAACTCTTTCATCTCGTTAATTTGTTGATTTCTATCCCAAAAGTCTTCAGTGTAGCAATAAATAAATAAATAAATAAATAAATAAATAATAAAAAGACAATCAGCAAGTTTTCTCTCACAGGAGTCTTCAGAGCACACACACACACTCAGAGTGCAATTTGTGAATGCCAATTAACCTAATCTGCATGTCTTTGGAGGCAGCACAGTGGTTAGCCTTGCACCACCAGGTTCCGGGTTTGATTCCTGCCTCGGGTCTGTGTGCATGGAGTTTGCAGATTCTCCCCATCATTGGTGGGATTCCTTCCACAGTCCAAAGACATGCAGGTTAAGCTAAATGGCTTTCCCAAATTGCCCATGTTTGTGCCCAGCGATGGATCGGCACCCTGTCCTGGGCGTACTCTGCCTTGTGCTATGGGTCTCCTGGGATGGGCTCAGGGCTCCCTGGGCCCTGTATGTCGGAGGAAACCAAACAGAAGGACAACATGCAAACTCCATCACACACACAGACCAGAGGTGGGAATCGAAACCCTCATCCCTGGAGGTGCGGGGTCACAGTGATAACCACTACACTAGCATGCCCCTGGAGTGACTAAATTGTAGCTGTTTATAACAATTATTAACAAGGATTAACTTGTATCATGGACTATAGACATTCCTTATTTATAAATACAATACTGTAATCATTGGTGATTTGCTAAAATAACATTTAAAAAAATTCAGCCCATTACAGCACTCATTTACATTTTTTAATAACAGCATGCACATCAGGTTATACTCGGTTATACTTTATACTATAAGTCTAAGTCATGGAGTACATACTGTCCAGTACATTTTAGTTTTTGCAGCGTACCTCAGGGACAGGGACAGGACTCATGGACAACTTTTCTACAGTTTGGGGCTCTGTATTCTCACTTAGAAGATCATTAGAAAAAGTTCAATATGATAAAATGTGGTAGAGATGGCATTAAAAAACAAAGAAAAATCCCTGGCATTTAAAGAAGCCTTCCTCTTAAAATTACCCTACGTTAAAAGAAAAGGTGACAGGGTCAATTGATTTGCAAGTAATACATTAAATTATTACTCTAGTCTAATTGTTACTAAAAGAGGGGCAGCAAGACCAAGAAATCAAGGGCTGTGATAAATAGGCTCAGCAGAATGCTTTGAGGGGCTGAAAGAATCGATATATCAGTTTGTCAAACTCAACCTCAGAGGGAACGTGAAGGCTTAAATTCTGCGGTAAAGAACTAGAGCGGCATCAAGTCAGCAGAGCACATTATCAGAAATCAAAGGGCGCAAGCGTGACTGAGGGAGGGAAAGGGAGGGGATAGTGCATGAAGGCCACACTTACTCTATGGTAATTAAAAACCATTTTATCAAGCCTGTCCTCTCAACAACCCCTCTTGCTTCCTATTGTCAATATTCAGAGAAGAGAGTGAGCACTAATTTGACTTTAAATAAATGAACTAAAGTTATTTAAAATTCTGCATTAGCAGGGGAGGACACAAAAAGCAAAGAGCAAGCAAATTGCAGCAATTGTGAGAGAATTCTCTGTACATTTAGCATACTTAGCCTGTTTCCATTATACCATAAATAAGTGGTGCCATGACAATTTGTAAAGAAAACCTTCACCACAAGCATTCGATGGTGAAAAGAAAAGGCTTTATTGAATCAGTACTGTTGTCTGATGTCGGATATAAGGCAAATATACAGAAGGATGCAGTCATCTATGTAGCATTAGTACCTGGCACCATCTACCTCTTTATATGCAAAATAAACAGTGATTGGGCCAGCTGAAGTGTGCACAGTTTCTGTAACACCAGCCACCATCCATGAGCCTAGGCCGTACGCAAGACATGGAATACCTACAAGCAAAAAGGTGGAGGATGAGAAACTTCAGCATTACTTAATTCCTCACAGTGCTGCTGGTCTATAATGGTAAATCAGGTCAATCGTGGTTTACAGAGAATTTGAACAAACCCAGGTTGATGACTTTCAGTATGCCAAAGAATTTGTTTTCAAAGTCAAGGTCTTGTGGAGGCGCTTTGGTACAGTGGTACTTGATGAAAGGGAAAGCTCCAGTTCTGAGGATGTGGTAGTTGGCACCTTGTACCTGCCAGTTGAAGTTGGACAAGCCGAACTGGTCATTGATTACAGCACTGTAGCGCACACAGAATGAAGTCCAGGGTGGCAGTTTGCGCTGGGATAGATGGCATGTTAAAACCTCAGAGGCAGCAGGACGGCAACTGTTATTCCGAAATGTACTTGGGAAGAGCACAAGCCTCAAAAAACAGCTATGGATCGTTCGCAGTATTCCTGTCATGGCCACTGGCGGGTCACAAATCTACAGTGATATACTGATGCATTTAAACCCGCAGCTAATGTACTGTTTCTAAGCTTCTCCTCTAAACAATCTCTGTTTACACAAGTGCTACAGCAAATCTATCACTAAACGTCTCATACGCATGCACCGGAAAAGTACCGGAGACGCAGGACCAGTGACGACATGCACGTCCCATGAAGACTCAGTAACGACACCATAGCTTGGGTCGTGCTTAGTTAGCTTAGCTTAGCTGCGCAGCTCGATAGATAACCCGGTTATACTTACTGCCTCGACGAAAACAACAAGTACCCACCCATACATGTTCTTTATAGTAAACTGAATAAAACCTCAACGAACCTATAAACGCGGTAATGCGACTCATATACACTCTTCCTGACAGCTGGCTAAAGCTAGCATGTGCTGCAGCTAAACTACCCGACTAGAAACAACAGCGTCGTATTGGTTCCGGTTAAATTCAATATTTTACAAGTGCGTTTTTCTTTAAACGCCCGCATTTACTACGTAGCCAGCAGATTCAAGCTGACTTAAATGTTATAATTCGTAGTTATTAATGTTTATCTTAATATATCTGAAGTTACATATTAATGTAATAATGTAATGTATTAATTAATTGAAGTTAGTATCAGTTGCATCTATTTTGTTTTTATTTATGCACAAATGGGTATGTCGATGGACATTTCGGTCAGTGTAATAAGAATACAGTAAATACAATGAAATTACTGAAATAAACCCAGATCTTATTTATTTATTAATTTTTGCATAAAAGAAAATTAATGTCGGTCAAAAAAATTTACTTTGTGGAAATAGAATGATATACAGTATATGGCATCATAGGCGTATAATGTGTAGATGTGCAGTAAATATGTACAGGCTAACTGATCAAATAAAAAACTAAACTAAACCTTTAAACATCTCAACATTTCTCTTTATGCTCACTGTCAGTGTTCTGTTTGATTACATCCAGCACCTTCTCGATATTCTTAATCAGGTCCTGTGACACACACACACACACACACACACACACACACACACACACACACACACATTATATATAATACATTTATAGACTTAATACTTAAAATACTGCACAATGTTATTTTAACAGAACCACCAGTCATCATTCCCAATGGTGTGGTGCATAAAGGTTTACCATAATAAAGGGATTTGGAATGTAACATAACTTTATACACTGCCCGGCCAAAAAATAACCTGAATTTAACTTTAAGTAAATAGTTAAGAGGCTTCCAATGGATAAGTACAGTAATTAATATGGTGCAGCTGGCAACAAGTTATTTAACCCTTACTGATGCAGCGACTAGCTTCTCAAATTCTTAATTAACCATTTCAGAAGACTTCTACGGGTTCTACGGGTGTGGCAAAGATTTTACTCTGTTTTAGAAGGGTAAAATTATTGTCCTGTAACACGCATAGAAAACAACTACTGATATTATTAAAACTTCCAAAATTGGGTTAAGAACTTTAAAAAGCATCATTAAAACTCAGAAGGATAGTAGTGAACCCTAATCTTTGAGGAAGAAATGTGGTTGGGAATCTTATTTTTTTTAATCATCATGATGATCGATCACTTCATCAAACACAATCACTTCAACATTTGGTGAAATCAAATGGAAAAAAGTAGAATGTTTAATAATATTAAACCATGTTTAATATTATGTGAATGTAAGAGCATTTCCACACTCACAATGCATGTATTAGCATTTGATTTGACTTGAAGAGAACTCAAGGGATTGGGACTAAACAACTGTGTAACCTTAAGAAAGCCACTTTTCAGGGAGGCTAATTAAATTTCTATTTGATTTCAATTTACATAGCTGGGGTCAACTTGCTAAGGAGCATCAGGGTAGGAAGAGGGGCCTAATGCTTACCGTACAAGCCTGTGGGGGCAGTGTTATGATCTGAGTTGGTCAGGTCTAGGTGTAGCCAGGTTATGGGCCCAAAAAATGAGGTCAGGTGACTACATGAATATATTGAATGACCAGGTATTTCCATCAAAATGGATTTTTTTTTTTCCTTAATGGCACAGGCATATTCCAAGATGACAATGCCAGTATTCACTGAGCTCAAATTGTGAAAAAGTGATTCAGGGATCACGAGATATAATTTTCATGCATGGATTGGCCACCTCTGACTCTGTCCAGACCTTAACCCCATTTATAATGTTTGGGTTGTGCTGGAGAAGGCTTTACATAGTGGTCTGACTCTCCCATCATCAATACAAAATCTTGGAGAGAAATTATTGAGATGACTGAAATAAATGTTGTGACCTTGCATAAGCTTATGGAAAGAATGCGATGTAAATATGTGCTGTAATCAAAGCAAAAGGCCGTCCAACAAAATATTAAAGTGTGTGACTTTTTTTTTTTGGCCAGGTAGGGTTTTTTAAGAGGGGGATTATTTTTGTTGTAAAATAAAAAGCAGATAATTAGATAGATTGCAACAAACGCTTTCAGAATATGGTCCAATTTATTTTTTTTTTAATGTCATTTCATGTTATCGTTCTTCAAAATAAAAGAATGATACACAGAAAAACCTAATGTTCAATTGAATGGTTAACAAACCATTAACAGACATGCACAAAACTCAAACTCATGCCTGCACTTGAGCTCTAAGAAACAATATTGTAAATGGAAAAGCTTCAAGTTCTCCACTCATTGTTCCCAAGGCTATGAGAGAGTCTAGTTATTATCTCACAGTGTGCTTATCACTCTAAATAGCTAATTGAAAAGCATTTCCAGAGGGATAAAATTGAATTCAAATATGTGAATGTAATTGGTGCTTGGTTGTACCAATCAAAACTTTTGTTTTCTTACTCGTCTAACAGTCACAGATATTTCATTGGGCTCATGACAGGACAGCGTTTAATTGATGATTAAACTGTGTAAAGGATGCCATTAACAGGTTTCATGTTTAGAAGAGAGGTTCAATTCAGGGGAAAAAGCACACAATCATTAGTTCATTAACACCGCACCTTAAAATTGGTCTCTCCTTGCATATTCGGAGCTGATATTTCTTGATGAATGACAGTGAGGTTGCGAGCAAAGGTCAGCAGTGCTCCCTGGAGATCTGGTGAGATTGTTCTGTTAACGAGATGCAGAGACAAACGAGCTTACTAATGATCCCCATCTACTGCCATCAGTCGGAAAACTAGAAACAAAATCACCTTGTTTGACTGCCGGGGCTGCTGGGAGCTTAATGAGAGCTCTCAGGCTTAAAGAGGGCTGTTGTTCTTCAGGGAGAGACAAGGAAAGGAAGCAGGGCTTGAGTGGTTAGCCAGAGAACAGGAGTGATGAATGTGTTTAATTGTGCTTGGCAGTATATTATGAGGCTATACTTTTTATTTGAGGTATTTGTTGTGAAATGTGTAGGTGGTAAATTAAGTCCTTGGAGAACGCTGATAGTTGTAAATACAGTGAGTGATAGGTGAGACTAAGCACAGAAGGAATAACAGAAAGAAAAGAAAGATGCGTCCATGGATTCCATACAGAACAATGATTAATGGATGATTAAGGGCTTAGAGCACATCTGTGGTAACTTACACCATGCCAAGGCTGCTCCTCTCGGCTCTGTCATGGAGGGCAAACACAGAGCCTTGTCTTTTCTGAAATTTGGGTTGGCACTGAGTGAGCATAACTTAACATTATCATTTTCAGTCATACAGTGCAAATGAAATTTTAATGTGCATAATATTAATGGATATAACGTCTACGCGAAGCAAAATGACAGGCTACAATGGGAAACAAATAACGTATAATTATATATAATGTATAAAATGTAGAAGAAAAAGCACAACGGTTTTACCTTGATGTTAAATCCGATGTCATGTGCCTTGCACATCTGGAAGAATACGCTGTAGTGAACCATAGAGAGATTGGTATGAAACAGTCGGCTGCTCATCACTGCAAAATGACTTGTTGCTTGCCTTGGCTGAGAAGACACAACCCAAAAGATAGCACTACATCACGAATTCAGTACTAGTACTATCATGTAAATAAATAATTTTGTGGAGATGTTTGCATTATGAGGTATTAATTGAGCCATGGTGCCACTTGTGAAATACACACTGACATGATGCCTGGAATTAAATTATACACAATATATGGTAAACAAAGTACTGTATCATAACCCCACACTTGGCAAAGTGTTTATCTGTCAGGAAGGTGGCTAGGGAAATCTTTGGATTGTGAGTTTAAAGCAAAACAGAGGACAGAATGATGTCCCCAGAAAGACAACCATGCTCACGGCAAGAGAAGCTAAATGATGTTTCTGAAAGCATGCTACAGGAGCTGATTAGTGGAGAGTGGCAGTACTCTGAGGACTCTGAACAGGCGTGAAGCATATTCTCTCTGACAGAGGTAAGGCACGAGCAATGGCCTCGGCACACTCTAGAGAGGCTATGTAATTCTTTCCGATAGAGCTGTGCTTTGAGCTGTCAAAGGCACTGTCCTCGTCCAACAATAAAGAGACTTTCCAGCCGGGATTTAATTGTGTTTGTAATATTCAGGCCCCAAGTGATGGCCGAAGCTAGAGCCATTAACCAGGAGCAGGCCAGGAAATACACCCGGCCACAAACATGCATACACAAACTAAATGAATGTTTGATAAAATAATACAAGTCTCAGATTAACAAGCGTAAACTTGGGCTTGCTGCTAATAAAGAAAGTCTATTGTTTAGGGGGCCGGCATCAGGTTGATGAGGTGCTCAAGCATGCATACACATGCATAATGAATGCTGTATGAATTATTAATGGGTTGATTATTTAGGCACATCTATCAAAATGATAATGAATTTAACATCTAAACACCAATCAGGTCCAAAGCATAATTACAGCGTTTAGTTGTATTTAACAAAAATAAAACAACAAACCTTCAGCTGATCACTCTTTATAGATGCAGTGATATATAGAGATAATATCCTGTTGAGGGGACTGTTATTGCTCTCTAGTCCACTCACTGGCTTTAGAGGCCGGATAATTACATTCCTCTGCTACACAACCACATTTAACAAGCCACAAACAGCTAATGTATGAACTCCCAGTACAAAAAGGTTATACACTGCACCAAGGCCACTTGATGAGTTGCCGTAACAACATCATTTACCTGAACATTTGATACGGTTCTGAAATGTTGTAGATTATTCCTAACTGCGAGCTAAATGGAAAAGAAAGTATCGTACAGCATCAGCTGTCGTAGCTCTCAGGTGTGCAGTGGGCTTGTTGTTCCGGACTGGAGAAGGAATCTCCAGACGACCTGTGTGGCAGTTCAGTGTTCCTCCTGTCATATGGAGCATGATCTGGGTCATAGCCAGCTGGTTACTGTAGCCTAGATCTAGATCAACAGCCCACACCTAGAAACACACAAATACAGAAACACACATACATGCACATTAAGAGTGAAGGTTTATTGCACTTACACTGCAAAAAAATGTCATCTTCGCAAGTGAAATATTCTTGAATCTAGACAAACCTATCAATATTTTTTATTTATTTACGACAAACCAAATATAAGATTATTAAGATCATTTCTAGTCAAATGTTACCAAATTGTAAGTGAAAATGTCTTGTTCTATTGGCAGAGCATTTTGCTTCTTGCAAAAATATTAATTACTACAAAACTAGTAAAATTCTCTGCCAATAAAACAAGAAATTTTTGCTTAAATTTGATAATAATTATTTATTATTATTATTATTTAATTTGATTAGAATTCGATCAGAAATCTTATATTAGGAAATATAAGAAATATTTTAAGAAAGTGGAGATAAATGTAACTATATTCAAGATATTGTCACCTAAATGGACATGTCATATATACTGTATGCTATATACATGTAATAGTGTATTAATGGACTGTACCTGGTGCAATCAGGAGCCACTTTACCTGTAAAATAAATTCCCTTAACCCACTAAATACAGATTTTTTTTTTAATATGTACAATAATAATCTCCCTACAGTATATTCTTCCTGTTTGTTAGAGCCATGGGGCAGTTTATTCCTTTAAACTGTCAGAACACATAAAAGCCAATTTGGCATTATTAATAGTTTTTTTTTTTTTTTTTTTTGAGGTATTAAGGTTTGGATTAAACCCGTTTAACTCAAATGACAGTCTAATAGGATTATAACTATAAAGGCTCAATATTAAATGTAATTACTTTGATAATGATCACTTGTGATTTCCAACAAATTCATAAAAATCACAGATGCCCTGGTTGTGCTTCACGGATTCCACTTTGAGAACCACTGGCCTATATTAATGTTGTGGAAGGGTTATTTTATGTGGGAGCTGCAGGACATTAAAATACCCCACTGTGTGCATGTGCAATTGAGAGACAGAGTGACTGAACAAGAGCAAGCATGGCATGAGTCTGTATAACAGTGTGTCTACCGCCTGATGGGCTACTCTCTCCACATCTGTATGGTTAATGGCGTCATTATAAGGATATTAAGGGGTCAAGCCCCATCGTGGCCTTATTCTTAAACAGGGCTAATTTTCCCTGATAATAAACTAATAGCTATGCCCCTTTTCAAACAGTGGGAAATAAATCACCAGTGAAAGAGTTGTTAATAACTAAGTGGCAGTTGGCAGCCTCTGCCGTCTTCTCTATTTGTCAAGCTAAACGCTCCTGCCAGGGAATGCAAATGGCAGCCCAGCTCCCGAACTCTGCCCCCAATGCTTTTAATCGGGGCTGCATCTTACTGCATCAGCTCTCTCATTCTATAAGCTTAACCCCAAACTAAAGCCACTCTGTGCATATGGATCTGTAGGGGAGACTGACTGTGTTCAGAGTGAAATAAATAGTACAATACTGTAATCTATGGTATAACTTTTTTAAATGTGCCTGTCACGAAAGCATGATAGAAGACATTTGATACTTACAGTATATTTCAGAAGGGGTGGGGACATGTTATAATGAACCATATTAATATATCATATGTCAATGATGTTTCGAATTTGATCCATATCTGATTTTTAATTATTTAAATTGATTACATAGCATTAACATAGTCTTTTAAAATAATAAAGATTAAGATCCATGTCCGGCTGTGAGTCTAGCAGTGAACATGAGACTGCGCAGACAGAGTGAGCAAGCATGCTCAAAGAAGAACCTAGGTTTTGTTCTGAATCGATCCAGGCATGTCTCCTGACCACAGTTAATACTGGGGGTTTGTGTGATGGGCTAGGCTCCAGAGAGCTATTTAGCCAGTCTGTAAGAATCACCCGGGCCTGCCTCATTGTCAGCTTCCACAAAAGCGTCTGATATATATGCCCAGATTGTACCTGTTTTCTATAGCCTCTTTGCTTTCATTAAAAACTGCAATCCTGCAGCTGAGCCTCCCCTTACACACAATGTGAGGCAGACCTACACGGGCAACCCGCTGTGGGGGGGGGGGGGGGGGGGGGGGGGGGGGGGGGGCGGGGGGG
>JAQQZT010000038.1:15715395-15726979 GCA_030068275.1 Clarias platycephalus | reverse complement strand
ATATGGGCCCCCCCCCCCCCCCCCCCCACCCTTTAGAATCCCTTTAAAAAATACACCAGCTTTTAGCAACAGGTTTGAATGTAAATTGATGTTCAAATAGAGACAGGTTTGCTCCTACCGGGTTCTCCCCCTGCTTCAATGCTGAGAAAAATGGGACTTTAATGCCCATAAATCTCTGCCTGAAAATCTAATTCGCTTTCTGCATTTTTATCGTGATAATTTAATTTCACTGGACTAAACCCAAAATATATATATTGCCTCATTTTCACAGAAAATGACAGTTGATTCTCAGTTCAATATATGGTACATTTTCAATCGGAAAAGGTAGACGTTAGCTGCGCAGTGATTTAAAATATACCTCATAATGTAGCACAGAATTATCATTGAAATGTCCAACATTTATTGGTACGTAGCGTCTGTCGATTTTAGCAACGCTCTACATAGAATTGCACTGCAGTGTAGTGCACTGTTGAAATTTCAAATATTTGTACAGCACAACAAGACCACTGTAATAAAAACCCTCTAAAGGATGTGTGTATTATGGCAGCCCACATCGCAGGTTGCTATGGACTGCAGAGGTGTTCTCCAGGGGGTGTTTGGATCCATCAGCACTGAGTAAATGTCTTTTTTTTTTTCTTTTTTTTTTTTACAAGCTCTAATGCCTTTAACACTGGAGGAGATCAGATCAAGGAACTCCCCCCTGCCCCATGTGCTCCACAAGGGCAATCCACACACCACTGCCTTGGTGTTCTAAACCACCAGCCTTTCCATCTCTCAACAGGCCCTGCAAACATTTAGGAAATAGCGGAAGGCTTTAGAGGCTCATTTCGAAAGCAGACAATTAAATGAGAGGGAAATACTTCGCCCTCTAGTGGCCTTGAAAGTTAGACTGACTGCAGTGAGGAATAATGAGACTAGACTATTGCCTGCCAGCAGATCAGATATCAGTGTATTTTAAAGCATTTAAAATATTGAATTTGTGGAACTGTACCTGATATTTTCCCTGCACTCTGAAGAACCTGGTTAGTGTTGATCCTCTAGTTAATGATTTAGCTTGCACTAATTAAAAACCACAGATGCCAGTTGTCTACACGTAATGATCAGAAAGCCTACACCAGTGTCTGATGCACTATTTTATTCACCAGTATTATAATGACTAATGATAATATAAAATAAATATTAGGATTATTCAGTGACGATTAAAATAATACAATACATATTAATGCAGATAGGCAAAGCATGCAGTCTCTGATGATCTGAGACTACGATCAGACAAGACACAAACCAGCATATGGTCGAGGCATTACAAGGTCAAAGGGCAAAGCTCTAAACGGGGAATTAGTTTATTGACACAATAAGACTTGACAGTTTATTAGATGGGAGGGAGCCCTCCAGGAGCCATCCATCTACCCAGTAACATCTCTTTCTTAACACAGTAGACTGAGCAGTGATAGCAGCTACAGTAGGTGAGAGCCAAACGGCAGTAAAAAGACACTAACTCAATAGCGCCACATGTTTGACCTCATCTCGGCAGCTTTCAAGACTTGTTTCACTGACTGTAAAAACTACTGTTGACATTCATCTTGGTGTCTCTGACTGCTCTCATTTCCGGAAAAGAAAATCAACAAACACAACTTTGCTTTAAAAGGACACAATATAAGATTTTAACTAGGTAGATTATACTAGTTTTGTATGGGCTTAAAGTCTTAAAATCTTAAATCCTCTTAATATGTTCCCATCACAAAACATGTCTGATCTGAACGAGGATCTCTGACCTGCTGTTCCAGCGTTCCAGGCTTCAGGAAGGTGACCAGGTCTACGGATAAATGTCCCAGGATGTGTCGCTCCTGGCAGGCTTTGCCTATCTGCATGCAGATGGAGTAGAGGTCATCGGGGCACACCGAACTCTGTGGTACAGAGCAGCCTGAAATCTGCAGCAGACCAGGCCCATGAAGCTGATCTCCACATGTGAGCATTCGTATTCCTCCACCCGGCTCCACCAGAAGATCTACCGTCATACAGGTTACGCTGTCTGAAGGAGGGTAAGCCTCAATCACACCACCTGAGAGATGACAGTAGCCGTCACAACAGACATGTTGAGGGTCTGATAGTATTTAAGTTTGATACAAGTAGATGTAAACAAGTTTTCACCTTTTCGGAGAAAGTGTTCCAGGAAGCAGCTCCAGGTTGGATAGCGGGATGTGTCAAACGCCTTCGCATGGGCAGCCAACAGAGCAGGTACTGCCTCCAGAAACTTTTTTAGCACTTGTTCCTGTATGAGCAAACAGACGAGCGTGAAAGACTAGCATCCGTTCGGAGGAATAACACATTCTACAAGAGAACAGTATTTACTACTTAGCTGACAATAATTCACTTGGATGAAGAGCCTAGTGTAAATCAAACACTGGAGGTTGTAGTGTAACTGCTAATAAATAATGGGGTGATTGGGGGGGGGGGGGGAGTGGTGATTGACAGCGAGTCAGAGTACCACAGTTGCATAATGGCTTTAACTGACTGCCCTCTGATTGCACCTGCCACAAAGAACTTAGGCCACAAGCAAGCTGATAAATGCCTAAGCAAGCCGATCAATCTGTGGATCAATCACGGACAGCCACTGATCAATATCACTCTTGTTTCACTAACTAGAAAATGCCATTTCGTCTGTGGCACTTGATTGTGATGTTAATTGCACAGTGTGACTTTCTGCATATTTTCAGCAGTATTGTTTCATAAAGCTTTCGAAACTTAGATTCACCAAGGCAGCTAAATTACTTCTTGTGCGTATATATTTCAGTTCATTTGTAACAGAAAAAGGAGCGAAGTGAAGAAGTTCCCACTGGGAACCAATTCCACTCATTTTAAAGGCATAACCTTATTTATTAAATCCTGCCTGATAAATGAAGCAGCAGCAGGAGTTTTGAAATAATATCGTGAGATGTTGAGCGTAATGCAAACATCTTCTGTCATAAATTCTTTTACATTTGTGTTTTACGCACATAGTTTCTAAAGCAAATGTGTGACATCTAACTCCACTGAGCAGCGTTCCAGAGATGAGAGATGAGGAGTTTGATATTCCAGTCATGAAACAGCCATCATCATATTCAAGTAGTGTAAGAACCAGGGTCAATCACTGCACAGTGATTTCACCCTGTCACAAGTCATAAAGCACACAATGGTGCGTCAAAAAGCGTGCGAGGAAGCGGCCCCCTGTTCTCCCTAGAAGAGCACACGCATTCCGGGAATTTGCCGCTGCACTTTCGCATGAACAACAGGGTAGAAGGGAAGAAAGAATTTCCTGCCATTTTTTTATTTGGACTTAAACTGCAGGCTGTGTGTGAGAGAAGATTCAAGTCTTGCTTGGCTTCCACATAAAGATAAGCAATCTGACACTACAAAAAGAAAATGATATACACTGATTGCTGTTTGAGCTTTCCATTATAGAGCACAACATTTTCGGAGGATTTTTTTGTTTTGTGTGTATACAACTTTCAGCAGCAGCATTGAGGACACAGAGGATTTTGACTTGTTTCATATTCGTGCCACGAATTCTTTTGTGTAAACTACAGAAAGATGTTGATTTTTTTTAAGAACTTTTCCAAATCAAATGATTTAAAACTACTTTTGCTCCCTTAATATATCATCATAAAGCTTCACTATATATCAAACTACGCTGAAATGTCAAAACTATCAATCCTGACTGAAACAAATATTTCATTTATCTAGCTAAAAATACAGCTCTGTAATTTTCCATTTGTGTAACATTTAACACAAATCAAAATGCGAAAAAGCCTCATCTACCAATTCAATCACAACTGAAGTGTTTTTAACCTTTTCCAAAATAAACTATTAGAAAACTGTCCATCTGTTGATGCCATTAAGCATAATTTCCCACTGAGTGTAATGACCCATGTGCTAGCAGTATGTGAAAGTGTGTAATGTGTAACGTATATTATGTATGGGCTCACCCAGTCACTGAATGGACTGAGAGCCATACGTCTTTAGCTCCTCTTTTCTGAATGGGGTGAAAGCTGAGAGGCTGAGATGTTCTGCCTCGGGACATGGGCCTCCCATATAGCCTTTATCCGAAAATGATCAAATCTTTCATTATACGCCCTCCAGGTGTGTTCTCCAACTTGCCCTAGGGTAGAGATTGCTGAATGTTTTTTTTTTTTTCGAAAGGACCACATGAGTTCTGGTAGTTGTTACTGCCTTTGCATTATAGCACAATCAATAATTAAACAATATTCACACAGTCTGGAGAATAACGGGAGATTTCCACATGGTTCATCACGGTCGCGAGACTGACAGAATATTACTTGGCCCACATTACTAAAAATGCCTACATTTGACTAATGCATGCAGCTAATAGCAAATACGTGTGGAGTCTTTCGGATTTAGTCATTGCAGCGTAGAAAGATCATAGAAACGGTCTGTGTTCTCTGGGTTCAGTACATCTGTGTGTAGGCATATGCATGAGCAGAAGACTGTATGTATACTAATCTATCACTCATCGAACAGAAGGCAATATTTACCCATTATTCCTCAGGACACCCCTGCAATTAAAAACTTAGACTGATCATGCTGAACTATAATATTTCAGCATTGGTGCTTAAATTTTATTGGTTTGCAGTCATAAAGACTAAATGCAGAAGAGCAAGCAGTCTGTTATAAAAAAAGAAAAAGAAAAAAAAAAGGATGCAAATAGCCCCACTGTATACGTAACTGTTCACATTTGGCAAAATTCATGTCCCTGGCATGAAAGGCACTTGGAATGGAACTAGTGAATTAACAGCAGCGTTTGAATACGGATCTATAGAAAATGGATGACATGAGGCACTAACATTGAGATTGCAGTGCTACTAGCAGCGCTTGCCATTGATTAAAAGGCTGGAGTGGTGGAATAAAGGCCAACACTTGCTTCCATATGGCCGCAGAGCCCTAAGGGTGTAGGGCCAGCTCATCAGGCCCCAACTCCCTCGCTTCTCTCAGGGACCCCAGCTGGTGAAGAGCTTCCCCTATCCACCCCCCACCCCCCCACCCCCCCCTGCCTTTTCATTTAAACCTCGTTCACTTGCTTTTGCCATAATGAAGCTTGGCTGGGCCTCAACCGCTTACCCCTGTAATTAACAGCGCCAATGCTGCCACAATTACATCCCCTCACTCGGCCCTCGCGTGAATTAAGGACTGAGCTAATTGCTGAGCGGCAGGGCACTAAGTCTCCTCCATTTAAAGAGAAAAAGCCTATAATAAAAAAAAAGAAAAAAAAAGCCTGGGCCAGGTTTTGCATGCCTATATGATGATAACCTTGTAATTAGTTTACACAATGCTTACAGTTTAATGGCAAAGAATAGTAATTAATGCATGACAGAAAATCAAAAGACCCATTATAAGCCTATGAGGGATAAAGAGCGAAAGCCCAGGGAGCTACACACAGCATTAGAGATATATCAAATCAATGTTTAGCTGCTTAGCGAATGTGTTTCTATTGATGAGAATTAGAATACAATCCAATATGCTAACAACCAACAACACTTTGTTCAGTGGACAAGCCCTCATTAGACTCTGTCCATAGACATTATGGTGTTTTAAAGTTTAACCTTGATCAGCACCAATGGAGAAGTGAGATGAGAACACGATCTACATAACAACAGGGAAAAACTAATACCAGGCAAAACGTTCCACGAGTCAGTGAGGAGACATTTAGGCTGAAGCACTGCAGTAGTTGTAGATTTAAAGCAAGTCTATCGCCTAGAAAACGACCAGTCTATCAGTCTGAAGTATGGGGGTGTGTCAGGCCCCTACCTGAGCCCAAGCCATGCTCCAGATTTGTGGTCCATGGCGATTATACTCCTGCAAAGCCCAAGGCCGGAAGCTCACATGACAGACATCACAGTAGGCTGTGCCCCGGCCACCCAACTCGTCATCCATCTTAAACAGCCAGCGCTGCACCTCTAAATGATCTGTCAGCAGCTGGGCAAAACGCTCATGCAGCTGAGAAAGGGAAGCATGATGTGCACAGTAGATTCATAAAATAAAAAAAATGTTTAGAATATAATACAGAATGGTAGCCCATCCTCTTTTTTATGTATTAATTTAAGTATTAATTTCTTTATGTTAAAAACAAATCACTGGAAAATGAAGTTGCACTAAGAAACAAAATGCTCAACATTTTCTTTATGTAAACATCTTAAAGCTTAGGACTAACAAACATGCTTATTCATAAGTTGCTGATTACGCCAAACTTCAAGCCAAAACAATTAAATTAACTGTATTAATTTTACATTAACTGTATTAAGCAACTGTATGTGAACAGTTGTACAGATGTGCACTTGTCAGACAGACCTGCTGCAGTGTGTATATGTCAGCGTGTCCAGGAGGCATGCTAACCCCACTGCTGCTGAAGATCCTCCTGATTCCAGACTTTGTGCCATAAAGCTGTGCTACAGCAGGCTCCGGGCCTAGGACTGGCACTCCTAACTCATCAGCCACAGCCAGATCATCCATGTGGGGGAAACCACCAACTAAATAGGCCTGTTTTCCCTGGATCTGGCCCTTAATAAGGCGCAATGTGTGTGGGCTGTACTTCAGCAGTGTGGACACACACATGCAGTGGCTCTGTAATAAAAGACACAGTATTTAGACTTATGCAGGTGTGAATGAATTTTTAAAAAAAATGCCGTAAAAAATTACAGGACATATTAAATTACATGATACACAAAAAAACAATATAGTGATGATAAATGAAAAAACACTGACCATTAACATCATCATGTTTATTGTGGTCAATCTATATATAAATAAAAGAAAGGCTCTGTCTGTACATTGGACAGAACTCTCTCTTTCAATGTTTTCTTTGCGTTCAAAATGTACGCAAAACTGGGTGGACAGAATTTTATTAAACTTTGCCAGTCCTTCTGTATTTACCTGAAGTGCCGTAAATGAAGTCAAAACGTTGAGTCGAAGGGAAGCGTCAAACTGTGGGTGTGACTTAAATCAACCTCTAGATTATAAACAGCAAGTTTACTGCGCATCTTAAATCGACTGCTGGACGGGATTTAACTAAACCTTTGCAGTACTTACAGTTACACTACTTCTACAGTGAGTAAAAGCGATGTTATGAACAGTTATGTGGTGGATTTAAAACTTTAAAATACCCTACTAATAAGCTACTTGCTCAATGTAAACAAACACTTGCACCAATTGATAGTTTGGATAAGCTGGGATTACTTATTATTTTTACTGCTGAAAATACAGCTATAAAGAGGTATAAGTGAATTTTAATGTAGTTAATAAGTTAGGCAGACATTAGTTGATCAGCTTGTTTTTAGCTTTAACCATTTAAATATTTCCACATACTCTAATCATCAATGATCAGTATTTACAATAGTTATAAATATACAAATTGAGAATACGTTCATCCTTGCATAAAAGATCAAGTCCATTAATACTGCGCAGCTTTTATCTAATTCCGTCTGTACAAAAAAAAATCTCTCTGACATAGCTCTTTGCACAAAAATAAATGTCCTCCCTGTCCCTGCTTCTAAGATCTCCCTTTTGTCTGCAGCTATAATTTATTAGGTATATGCATGCACCAGGCCCATTAGGAGCAGCCGGAGGGGTCGTGACCTCTCCTGTACTCCAGCAGGTTCAACTGGCAAAATACAGCAAAGGGGAGGCTCTGGCTTGCGCCCTTCCTCCAGCCTATCTTTTCTGCATGCTAAGCGATGGGCTCCTTGGGACTCACACTAATTACTCCACATCTGTATTTATTTGATTCATACGGAGTTCTCCCTTCTGTCACTGGCACTGGTGGACAACGATTCATCCCACTGACAGGTCTGGCAGAGTTTACACATGCCGCCAAGCTGGGCAATCAATAGGGAGAAGCGAGAAAGACAACCTGGTGCCTGTGTTTAGCTGCAAGTTAATGGCAGGCAGTAAGTAAGGCTATGGTGCTGGCTTCTGTGTAGAAGTGGGCAGGGTCACTTACACTGTATTGATATGCCGTAAACATGCAGGGGCGGATCGAATGTAAACAGGACCTGGCCTGCTTAGCAGCCCTTTGTTTAATCATGTCCTGAGCCCACTGGTATTAGATATTGGATTGTGCTGTACATTATAGAACAGGCTATTGCACGCGATTACAGTGATTTGCAGTCGCAATTAAAACAACAAGAGGTAACCTTTAACCTGAGTAAAAGCCATAGCTGCAGTTCATTAATAATTTACTTTTTAATCTAATGTCCTTATTTATTTATACACATTTTGTAAGCACCTATAAAATGATAATAAAAGGATAGATGCATGTAAAACGTTCTGCTCGGATAAATATGAGGAAAACAAACTTTTCATCACCAAGTGTGCATAATTGACGAGCGAAGCAGCGGTCTAGTATTCGAAGCATGTGATGCCTCATATACACCCCCTACAGGTTAAAAGCAGAATGACCTGAACAAAGATTCTTGCCCTGCATCCCTTGTGATAAAAGGTCCTCAAGAGGTGGTTAGTGTCTGGGATAGTCTTGCGTGCAGTGAACCATACTGAAAAGCGCTGATGTGCCTCAGGTGTGAGGATGGTGAAACTTTTGGCACAGCTAGAAGGGGTTGCCTTCTCTGTCTCAAGAGCTGCGTTCAGGCCCAGCAGATGAGTGTAGTAGTGGATTAAGTCTTCTCCCAGTTGTACCGGACACACATAGATCACCTCTACATTCGTATCTGCCAGGAAGAACGTCGGTGAGTTCAAACAACACAATTTCTTTTTTTTAAAAATGTATGTAATGCATTTTATTAAACATTTATTATCACATAGACAACACTGTAGCATCTACCTCTAATGTCACACAGCCGACCCATCTGAGTGTTCTGCAGTATGTCAAACCTTTTCAGGCTGTGGCGCAGGTGCTGAGAATATCCTGACACACACATGCACACATGAACACACACGCACCAGAGTAAATACATCAATCCATCTATCATGAAATGCACAGATTTTGAAACAGACTGCTCTACTTAAAGCATATAAAGGTAATGAAATGATTAAATGCAGATGAACTATCAGAGTGTGGCAATAAAAACAATAGGGTTCAACTTCTTAATTATCCCAGCTCACACAGCACTCTCCTCAGCCACCCCCAGTGTAAATACACCACTCCATCTGCTGCTAATTACTATTCGTATTCTTCCCTTTATTTGTATCTGCTCACTGATTGCAGGTCACAGCATAAATAGATTGAACTGCTGACGTAAGACTACTGGGTGCAACAGAAAAAAAAAACAAAAAAAATTTTAAATATGCAAAAATTATAATATATAATTATATAATAATATATATAATAATATTCATATTAAGTCAAGTGTTTTATCCTGATCAGGGTCACAGTGGATCCAGTGTCCATCCCGGGAACAGTTGGCAGAGGGTTGAAATACACCATGGATGGGACTCATTACGGGACACCATAGGTACACATTCACACATGGGGAATTATTTTAGGAGAACAGAAAACCTGGAAGAAAGGGATGTATATAAGAATTGGTATAAAAACTGAATTAAAATCAGTACCTAATGAGGGCACGTGAATAATGGTCCTCTTGGAGGTAATGAATTGGTCCCAGTTTGTGGCCAAATCCTGTACAATGCAAAACACATAACAGAAGATCAACCACACACACACACACACACACACACACACACACACACACACACACACACACACACTGCTGGCCCATCGCAAACAACAAGCAGACAGCAAATTATACTCATCTTTCTCTGTGGGCTTTGGATTGCCAAACCAAGCATAAATCCCATTCATTAAATCTGCTAAGTGCTTGCTTCAAAACATCTTCCCTCTATTAATTCAATTAGCAGGTTACATGATGCTTTCTGCCAGGGGTAGATTAAGGCTTAATTAACACAGTTTGACTGCTTAAAGGATGGAAACGCACACACGCTCTTGTTTGCTCTTACAGACAAGATGGTAGAGTGACGGTATGAACAAATGAACGTGTGCATCCTAATTAATAAAGATGTTATTGGGATGATGGCACAGGAAAACATCTGCTGTAACAACTGGATACACTGACGCTTTCCATGTGGGTGTGAGAGGCACCTGAAATTCCACTGCTTCTAGCATGAGTACCTCTACACAGCAATTCAATTTATGTCAGTCTTGTTTAAACACTGGCACAGCAGAAGAAGGTGAGCATGGATTTATAGTTACTAGTGGGTCTTAAGGTGTTTCGAAGAAACCAAGCTAGGGCAGAGATTTGCATATAGAAATTCACAAAACAAAGGTTGAATGCATTTATTTCAAGTAATCTCAAAAAAAATGTTGCCTTCTTGTTCATCCAAGCATTTTCAGTGTTTATACTTTCTAATCTACTAAGTAATACTATGTAAGTCTTCACTTTTAGTCTGAAAAAATACAATTTGTTTATATACCAAACATTGGTATCATTATGAATTGCATATAAAAATGTGTTTCCACTTATGTTCTGTCTTGATTTAGTTTTGATTAATCTCACCTTCGCTCTTTTGTGGTAATTCTCCAGGTGACGGAGACGGGTGGCTTGTAGACTCTTTCTCACGTGGTTCAGTTGAGCATGCAACAGCCAGGAAATTGCAATGGTTCTGGCCGCCCACTTGCGTCTCCGTTGATGCAAATAAGCAGTGCGAGTACGATAGCACCTCCAGCGGGCCTGGATGCACACAGCAGCTGCCCGACGGCCACCCTCACCCTTGTAGCACTGGCCAGGCTGCTTTATCAGCTCTAGCACTTCCTCTCTGTTCTCCAGAGCAGACAGGAGGCACTCCTTTCTGCCCCATTGTAGGTCACCACTCTGTGCCAAGGCCACAAGTCGATCGCCACACACAAGTGCATGAGGCACAGCAAACTGGCGCAGCAGCTGCTCCAGCTGCCACATCACCTCTAGCAAAGTACTCCAACTTAGACAGTAGTGCTCCTTAAAAGCACAGAAGTCAGCAGCACTTGGATCAATTTGACCATCCACTATACTGAAGAAACGTTGGCTACTAGGAGCTGGTGGTAATGCTGGAACACACTGAGCAAACAAGCATCAATATAATTTTCAATAAAATCATGGCAAAGTGCATTGACATTACCACATATAAACTTGCCAAAGGTTATTTCATATGTTGTTATGTTTTGTTATGGCAACATATGTCCAGCTATATAGCACAGACAGCTCTGGTTTAAGTGGTAGATGAACTATTACTGGCCTCTTTTCAGGGTTGTGCCTCCTTGCTCTCCTCCATGGTCAAGTGTTGATTGACCACAGTGCAGCTTTTGACACCAATGATTATACTAATCTCCTTAACAGATTAGAAAATTATTGTTGTGAGAGTTATGGGAATGGAACTCTACTGGCTCAGGTCTTACTTGACTGATCATTATCAGTTTGTAACTGAAGACTTCTTCATGTACACCAGTGGTTCTCAAACATTTTCTGTCATTCCCCACTTAAGGGGGTGGGCGAATTTTCAAGCCCCACTTGAAATATCAATTTCTAAACCAATAAGATCAAATAACACCAAGTTCAAAACAGATAAAAATACACGTGCAATTGTT
>JAQQZT010000038.1:15684465-15715295 GCA_030068275.1 Clarias platycephalus | reverse complement strand
TGATGTTATTTTAATTTACTTGTATTAATGATCCATTTCTTTGCGTGTGATTGTTTAGTTTCGACTGTCCGATCTTTATTGTCAATAAAGAAAAGCATGAAATAGGTACTTTCCTATTATTTTTCACTAATTCCCTCCCGTTCATTGCATTCCACCTGTCATGTCTGTATTCCCCACTAGTGGGGCGCGCCGCACACTTTGAGAACCACGGATGTACACCAAGGTAAAGTTAGGTGTTCTGCAAGGCACTGTTTTAGGTCCACTGCTTTTTTGCCTCTATATATTATTTCTGGCTAATACAATTTATAACCATGCTATTTATTTTCATTAATATGCTGATAACACACAACTACACTACCGCTCAAAAGCTTGTCTTTTTCTTTTTACATTGTTAAGCAATGCTGAAGGCACCCAAATCATGCAAAAATCTCCTT
Organism: Clarias platycephalus; assembly: GCA_030068275.1. NCBI lineage: Eukaryota > Metazoa > Chordata > Actinopteri > Siluriformes > Clariidae > Clarias > Clarias platycephalus. The sequence goes on along the minus strand of JAQQZT010000038.1, from coordinate 15,714,861 downwards.
TGAACAGTTATCTTGAGATGTATCTGCTACTCATGATCTTTAAAGCCTTCTTAACGGCTCTAATCTGATGTGCTGTTCATTGGTGATTTTTGAGGTTAGTAACTCCAAATGAACTTCTCCTTTTTAACAGAGAAAATTTATGGTTTTAAGAATTTTTGTCTGTCTGTTTGTCTGTGCACGCATCACGTGAAAACTACTGAACAAATTTTAACGGAGTTTTCACAGGTGTATTTGGCCGCGATTGAGGTAAAATTGATTTGTATAAGATTTGTTTAATCGCAATCGCCCCATGGAGAGAGAAGATATGAGAAGATACTCATAAGATAATATGCACTTATGAGTGTGCAAATGAAGTCTACTTATTAAACACAATCTCACACCTTCATTCCACACACTTCACGGTAACACGTAAAAAAAATTTAATTCCAAAATTCAACAGATGCCGTTGTACATTTTTTAAAACACGCTTATGAGTGTGCAAGTAAATTCCATGCGAACGAAGTCACGGCCACATCTAGTCGTACATAAATTTTTTTGGAAATCTCTAAATCATCTTTACCACTGTACCTGAGTGAACATCTTGTTTTCTATCCACCATACCTACTTTAAGCAAAACCTTCTATACTGTAGCTGATGACAGACCTACCTTAAAACCATGAACATGACTTTGGACTCAATTAAAACAAACAGTTTTGCTATGATCGCTTATGACTGCCATTTGCTATGATACGTAGAGAACTTAATTTGCCACAGTTTTGTACCCATGTATACATCAGTGAACAGTTAACCTCAACAGTGTGGAGTTCACGTTACCTAAATTGAATTTTCTTATTATACAATTGTACCTTTTGACCACACACCACAGAATGTATATGGATTTACTATATAACTGCTGTAGTACGGAGCACCACCTAAATGAGGAAGAGTTTCCTTTTGTGTCTGGTTCCCATTAAGGTTTCTCACTCATCTCAATATGGATATATTTTCCTTGACATTGTCACCTCTGGATTGCTCATTAGTTATAAATCCCTAAACTTATAAATGTACACATCTGTAATTTATATTTCTGTAAAACTGCTTTGTGACAATGTCCACTACTAAAAGTAATATATTAACAAAATGTAACTGAACTGAATTACATTGAATAAATTGAATACTAAATAAACATTATAAACATCTTACACATAGACTATTTATTTATGAAACTCTATATTGAAATAATATTTAGTCTACGGCCTCATATAAGACTGAGCTGCCTGGAGCGCCGCTGGTGTTTTAGCATGTAGTATGTAAAAGATGTCACAGAGGACACATTTTAAACTGTAAAAAAAAACAATAAAATAAAAATAATAATAATAGATCAAAAAGAGGCAAAGATTTATTTTGTCATTTCCTAATTAAAAAAAATTGCATGATGACTTTCACCTGATGTTATGGTTATGTCTTAGAGAGCTTTATTTTACTGTTCGTTTTATTTTTAATGTAAAAAAAAAAGAAAAAAAAGAACTTCATTGTGTTTGCATTCATATGTCTATAAAGAAACAAATGTCCTACTTAAATTTTTGCACCAAACTATACAGTATCCTAAAATGTAAAATGTAAATAAAGAAAAAAAGTATTAGCGTTAAGCAAGGCTAAAGCTAGAAAGTCACTGATTTGTGAAAATCTATGTGGAAGTTAGCCTTTACATAATTTACGACATGAAAACCCTGAGGCTGGTCCTGACACAGTGAACGTTGGTGATTATGAGATGTCGATAACAGTAGCACAATGTGATTAAGCCACAGTCATTTTACTGAATAAAGCATGTTTTAGGTCACTGACATATGGAAACAGCTATTAGCTATTATGCCAGCATTTTATACATTTATAAAGCATGAAACTGAATGTGGAACCTCTACAATGATGTCCCTTCAGTGACACAGAGTGACTATGTTACTATGATTTTGATTGTTATACCCGAGAGTTCAGTGGCGTGAGTCGTCCTGGTCCATGGGGAAGGCGTCTGCTATCAGAGGCAGGAGTGGGAGGCGGAGTCAGTGTGGCCCAAACAGGCGGGCATTCAGCACCAATGGTTTTGAAAGCTATGGTGACGTCCTTATTTTGTCTTCTCTCACTTTGCTGTTTTCCTGTCCACAGATTTCAATATTTAATAATAATAATTATACAATAAAACCTTTTGTATAATTCAGGAAGGAGACTTCCCAAACTTTTCACATATTCTTTCTTATTCATAGTATTTTTTTTATGTTCTTGTAATCTTTGAATTCATACCACACTTTGTTCTTGCTAGGTGCATAAATATAAGCAGCAGGGTTGCTACATAGCTTAAAAAATAATGTCTGTATAATACTACACATTTATGGGCATGTGTTATTTTTATTTCATGACACTAAAAATATATATATAAAAGCTATAAGGATATTAAAATCTTTAGTTTTCACTAAACTGAGATCAGCTGTTTTGGGTGGTAGACTTTTCTCTAAGCAACTGGTAAGTCATATAGGGAATCATTACAAACATATGTTTTTTTTTTTTGCACAGCTTAAAAATAAGAACTGGCCCAAATGATTTTTTTTTTCATTCTCCATAATTTTATATAAGCAACTGCCTATTCCATTTCTTGAACAAAGACATCAACACAATGTCCTTTGTCTGATCATTCATGGCTACATTTTTATTCCATGGCTGCGTTTTCACAATCTTCGTCCAGAACATTTCAAAATGCGTCTTCTTGCAGGAGTGTGATGTAGCATGCATAATCAGTCAGTAATGAATAGTGCTGCTAGCCTAACTTCAAGGTCTTGCTTGTGCCAGTCTTGAACTGATACCAAATACCACCTAACTGGAACATTTTGTATGGAACTGTCAGCCAAAAAAAGCAAAGTTCCAGATTTTCATGCCAAAGGGTCTGGTTCTCTGGGCAGTAATATAATAGGTATTAATATATAAAGCCTTCTTTCCATAGTGCATCCTGGTGCCATCTCTACCCCAGGTAAGCAACGCACACACCCAGCTACCCATATGATAAAAAAGAAAATGCAATTCATTAGACCAGACCACCTTTTTTTTTTGAGTCCAGTTCTAATGCTCACATGACCACAGTAGGCACTTTTGGTAGGAAACAGGGGTCAGCATGGGTGTTCTTACATCTTACTATCAAAGCCAGCATTACCTTCTTCAGCAATTTGCACTACAGTAGCTTTTCTTTTTAATTGGACCAGACAGGCTATTCTTCACTTGGGTGCCCATGACTCTGTTGTGGGTTTGACCACCTTTAGTAATTACTAACCATTGTATAGTGGGAATACCCCACAATACCTAGTGCTTTCTAGATTACATTTTGGCTCTCGTCAAAATCGTTCAGATCTTATGATTGCCCGTAGTTCCTGCTTCCATCACATCAACTTTGTGAAGTGACTGTCCATTTGCTAATTAATATATCTCAACCCTTGACTGGTGTTACGGTAACCCTAATGTTGCAATGTGATGGTTGGTGTAGATAGGTGCATAGATAGATCGACTGATTCATGGATGGATGTGTGGTGGGAAGACCTTGAAGTTGTATCCGCAGATTCCTGTCCTTGTTACAGAGGACATTTCTGTTCTGGTCTATAGGAAGAACAGCTAAAGTAGAGCTCAGGGTTTTCTGGGTTCCTACCTGGAGAGAGAGAGAGAGAGAGAGAGAGAGAGAGAGAAGTTATGCATTTTCAGGGAAAAACACACTCCTCTTCTTCTTTGTGGCACATCAAAATACTTTTCAACTTATTAACACTTAATTAAAATTACAGTATACTATGGCATTTTAAAAATGGGTTTTAGTCATTCATGTTATATTGAATGTATTAAGTCAAGTAGCATTAGCTGAATTCTTTTGCCTTCCTAAGGCAAAAATATCTGCCTTCAGGCTCCACAACCAAAAAGAATGCTACTTTGAGAACGGAACAGGGAAAAAGACCCACTCAATAGCTTGTTCAAGGAGAACACTATTAGCTTCGGGTCACTGAGTAGATTTCTCCCTCCAAACAAAACTTTGTTCTAAAAGGCTGCCATCCATTAATCAGGCTGGTGGCAGCTTGTAGATGTCAAGAAATATGGTTTCTTCCTTTTCTTCCATGTCCCTCTTACTATTTCGCCGGCTGTTCGAGTTCACAAAAGTACGTGCATAAAGGAACGCAATGTTGTGTGATTACAACCAACAGATTTTCTGCATTCATTAAAAGAAAGTTGGAGCTAGCTTACAGGCAGTTAATGACATTGTAAACTAGCCAATAAGCTTCTCTTCCCTCCAGCAATCAATCACAAGCTGGCAATGTTTTCAGGAGACTTTGAGCATGGTTCAAAATGTTTATTTCTCTCCTGGTTTCTCTTGAGTGAACAGCTGTTTGAGATCTACGAGAATTAAATGCCATCAGAGCAAATGCCCAAAATGCTACTAGTTCCTCATAGCTATAAAACAGCTCATGAATCAAAAGGCAAGAAGTGCTCCATGGTTATTTATCAAGGAAATAAGCAATCAGGAATCTGTTTGGATTATCGAGAAGGCAATGTTTACTCTCATGCTGATAATCTTACCAGTAGGGTCATTTTAATGATTGCCAATCAATCTGGCAAACTGCTCATTATGTGCAAAGATATATTTTCTCAGGATGCAATATCATTAAAGACCGAACCAGATAAAAGCAGGTTATCTACAGCAATTTTACAGCCTTTTAAAAGCCAGTGTGAAATAATGGATGCCTAATAATAAAAATTGGAACCCAGCTCCCATTATATAAGTCGCATCTACAATCTCGGCACAGGAAATATCATTTTAAAGTCCCAACTTGAGAGATAATACAAAGTAACACAAAGTAGGAACTGGAAGAAGGTTAAAAATAAACATGTATGGAGTCCCACCATCGTGCTCCTGCAGGTTCTATAGCTGTGCGTTCTCACTGAGTCACTGAGCCAAGTGACACACCAGCAGTGCCTGCCAGCTGTGGAAGTGTTATGAGCGGGACACCGAAATGACCACAGCGGGAACAGCGGCTCTAGAGATGCTGAAGTGAGCTGGCACCGAGGTGTTTATGTGTTGAAGGCATTTGGCATGCTGCCAGCACCTGCCGGGTGGGTAAGATGCGCCTGTCTTATTGGCATGCAAGAACAGGTAGCGGCACCTGTCCTGAGACAGCTGTAAAGCAGCAGTCCATACAACTGCAATCAGGCACCAACACCTTCTCATGAGAATACTGATGTGCAGCAATCTGTGTCTGTCCGAGGTTGCTGGGCAAGTCTCCCATCGCCCACTGTAGCAACCTGACAGCCTTTGCCCCCCGCCCCTCCCCTGAAACTCTCTCCACATCATGGGCACAGGATGCCAGAAACAAAGAGATGAACCAGACTGAGCACTACAACATACTTTAACCTTTGAGAACATCAATTTGTTGACCAACAAATGTGTTTGCAGTGACTTTCAAAAGCAAGTGACTTAGAACTTACAAATATTTGAAAGCATACTGACTAGAGTACATGTGTTAGTGCTGACCTATCCATACTTTCTTCCATGTCATATATGTTGTGTACAAGGAAAAAAGTTAAATAAGATGATGCTCGAATCTATTTAAAGCGCCCTTACTTTTTCATTCCTTTCTTTGCTCAAAATTACTTTTCTGTAGAACACTGATGTTAATTAATTTTACAAATATTAACAGTAAGTTAAATCATTAATAGCAAGTAAAATAAATTCATGCACGTGCAGTCTGAAAACAAGGTTGGTTAAATATTTTAAGACCTTCATTCCTTCATTCATTTTCTTTCATTTGTTCATAATCAGTCATTACTTCTTGTTGCTCAGGGTCACAGAATGCCTGGAACCATCCATGAAAACACTAGGTCAGTAATGGCGAGCTAAATCCATCACAGGACATCTCATATGCACATAATCCCATGCTCTCTCACTCTTAGAGGTAATTTAGACCATAGCCTTGCCAGAAAGCAAGCAACAGTACCCTAAAGTAACCTGATCTTAAAAGCAAAATCTCAGTCCCTGGTGCTAAGGCAGCATCTCACTACATCTCATCTTTAACTGTAGCAGGAAACTGCACTAAGCCTAGTGGCTTTTTACCAAAACATCACTATTTGAGAAATCAAAAATCAGCTATTGCATTTTACAACTACATCAGTTTTAATAAACCTGAAAGCACATTTTTTTTTTTTATGATGTATTAATATATATTAATTATTAGTATTAATACAAATATATTAAATCATATAAGTTAACCTGGATAGACATACTGCTAGTGAGGACAAGCAATACCATAATATTTATACCATGAAGTGCAGAACATCCCTATTTCAGAGCCTAAGGTTCATTCCAAGTAAACAAGAATATTCTTGAAATAGAACTCACAGTAGGTCCAGGGTTCTTGTGCAGATCAGGAAGTTGAATGCCATAGTTCTGATGCATCAGGTCTCTGTGTTTTGGGTGGTCAGGATTGCATAAAACACGCGTTGTGAAAGCTATCTTGTGCTGGTGCAATGACATAAATATATACGTCACTTCAGTACAGTAGTAGAAAGAATCAATGGTTAGGTTCAGCAAATAATATAAAAGAAAGCCAACCTTCTGTCCAGGAGATGCTATAGCACCCTGATTGTTCTGAGGAGGAAGATATGGAATAGACTCATTGGATGGCTGCCTATAGATCAGAAATGTATTATTCACTTTTTGTCCTGATTTTAAAAAGTCTTTGTGATGTTACAGAAATAAAAAAAAATGTTTTTTTATACCATTTGGCAATCTTCACATTTTTCTTCTCAACATGTTCAATAACAGGAAGAGTCAGTACTTGTTTATTTGCTGTCTTTAGATATTCCTCTGCATGGCTCTGTAAATATCACAGGAATAAGTAAGACACAAAAACAAAGGTTTTTCGAAATTTATACTCAACTGTCACTCAAGTGGAACTACTTTGTAACAATTGGGCATTTTATCAGGTAAAAATTATATTTATAATATATAAGTAAAACATTATTATATATATATTTTGTTAAATAATATAATATCATATTCTTATATATAGTATGTACTGTATACGTGCAATTTGTAGATATTCATTTCTTGCTTTTAGCTCCTTACTTAATATGCGTGCATTTACTCTGACTCCACCAGGCTACCAGCAACGAGTGCAATTTATTAATGCATGAAGAGAAAATACAGAAATGAGGCACCGTGCTGAAAGATGAATGAAGGACTGGTCACCTTTAAGATCACTCAACATTTTTTGTTAAATATTCTATTAATATTCTTTTACTTTATCTAAAACATGATAAAAATAAGAGAAAATACAATTTAATGTCATGTTTTTGTTCCATTTATCAAAAAAATTCCTCTGGAGTTGCCTTTCAAACGCCATGGCTCAGTCAGCCGGTCAAGAAAAAATGTCTTTTGAAACAAGTAGTCAAAAAAAAAAAAAAGAAGAAGAACAACAATTTAGATCTCTCAATATTACAGCAGATACTTTTGTATTTACACAAAACCGGGTATTCACAAACCTGGACACCTGTAACTGTAACGAAAAGAACTGTGTGCTGGTTGTCTTCAGCACACATTTATTTGACAAATATTATCTAAATATCAGCCTTATTTTTTATGGGGCAGGTCAAATCAGGACAAGTGATGAAATTTCTCATGAACGAAGGGGTAAAACCAATTGACATTTAAAGAAGACTTGAAGCACAGTACAGTGACGAGACTCTGAGCTGCAGTAAAAATTTGAATAGTGCAAAATTTTTAATTTTACATTTTTGTATCTCCATACATCACATTCATCCTGACCTCACTCACAGCCATTTTCAGGTGTTTGGGCTATTAAAGGAGTTCCTGGGAGGCCATTGTTTCAGATGGCAGTATGATCATTGTGTACTGAGAAAACTTTCTACCTTGATGGTATCCAAGAAATAGTGAAACGCTAGGATAAGGAGATTATATAGAGAAAGAAAGTTTTTACTCTCAGGTAGCTTTTAACTGTGTTGATATTCTGTAGCTGGCATAGTGAGGTAGTGGTTAGCACTGTGGCCTTGCACATAGGGGGTGAATGGATCGATCCCTGCCTCCGGATACTCTGGTTTCCTCCCATAGTCCAAAGACATGCACAGTAGGTTAACTGGAATTCCCAAATAGCCCATATTGTGTGTATGTGTGTGTGTGTGTCCTGCGATGGATTGGCACGCTGTCCAGGGTGTAACAAAGTCTCCCCTTAAGAGATATGCTCCAGGCTCCAGACAATGTACAAAATTAAATTAAATTAAATTAAATTTATATAGCGCTTTTAACAATGGTCATTGTCTCAAAGCAGTTTCGCAAAAATGAAAAGAAAATTTGAAAAGAAAATTTATGGAAGTGTATATGTATGAGAAAAATGTGTCTAGATCATAATGAGATTGTCTCTGATGAGCAAGCCATGGGTGAAGGCGAAAGTGGCAAGGAAAAACTCCCTGAGATGGCACTAGGAAGAAACCTTGAGAGGAACCAGACTAAACAGGGAACCCATCCTCATTTGTGTGACACAAGATAAGCATTATAGAAGATGAATGATATTCTGTATGATCAAAGTTCCTGTATGATCAAAGTTCCTAAAGTTCCCAAAGTTTGACTTGACATGGAGCTTTTTAATTTCTCAACCTTTCACTCATATTACACATTAAAAATTGTTATTAGGATAATTTTCATTTCATTGCAGCTGTCATTAGATTGACTTGTTTTACTTATAATGGGCCAGGAGTAGCTCAGAGGGTTAAAGCACTGACATTTAAAGTAATTTTAAAAACTAAGGACTGGATTAAATATCATCAATAAAGTGACAGGCTAAAAAAAAAAAAAAAAAATCTAATAATAAAGTAATAAACATAATGAATTAATAAACTAAAGAAGTAATTAACATAATGTGATAATGGTAGATTGTGATTTCGCCACTTAGAGAAGTATGGCTCAGAGTTATGGGTGTCAGTGACCTTGACGCTGTCCTCTGTCCTGCGTATCGCCTCATCCAGAGCTCGGACATCCACAGTCCCGCACTGGCCCGCGCGCCCCAGCCTCTTCCTCAGCTGACTTAAATCATTCTGTACCTGAAAGAACGACCAGCATCGACATCATAATCATAATAAATGACTGAAATACAGCCAGAAACACATATCCAACCATCTTACACGAGTCATTCCCTGACGTTACACCGCTACAAGACGCAGGCTGAATTGTTTGAACTTTAGTGTTACCTGTACCAAAACACGCCCAAGTTCGTCTCCTTTTGGAATAACAACAGCCATTCTTTATAAACAAAACTAATTTACCAATTCTAACAATCTGTAAACGTTTATTAATTGATTAGCTAACTTTGCTAGCTAACGAACATTTTGATGCGCACTTCATTTGTCGTCGGTGTCCAGAGCAACAAGGTCACGTGGTCGTGGCTTCTACGGTAACTAATGTTTACTTTCAGCTGATTAGATAGTTGTTCTGTTCTGCTGCTGCCTTTTTTTTTTTGCTATTTATTTCCTTGCTTGTTAGAATGATTTGTTGTTCTTTGTAACCATGCAAAATGTGCAAACTGCTTTCCAGTTTGTCTTTTTAAAATTAGTGACCGGTGGCATGTTTATGTCCAGCTGTTCATACTAAGTATCTAAAAGACGGATAATTATTATCATATCATCATCATAACATAATTTTTTAATTTCAAACAAACAAACAAACATTATATCACTTACATGTTATACTTACTAATTGTACAATAATACTAATCCAGACATAAAACCAAAAAACAAATTTTACAAGAAAATTTTTTACATCTTTCAACAAAATCAAAACAGAAAAGCAAAATGACCCTTCTTCAAAAGAATAGGCAAAGCAAAATAGCTCATCTTTTTTCCTCTGTATACCCATTTAAAATTAGTTTTTTTTTTTTTTTTTTACATTTCATTATAATAACGTTGTATAATAATCAAAAATAAATATAAAGAGATTATTAACAAAATCGTTAAAAATTAAACTAAAAAAAATAATAAAGCAATCCATTAACATGACAGGGGGTAAATACAGACGAACGTACTAAATAAACAAAATCAAACAAATAAACAAATTTACGCACACACTACATAATTTTTATACACATACTACCAGGTAAAAGTTTGGACACACAGTCTAATGGTAATTCCATGGCCTTTCGTGATGTTTATTTCTTTCTACATTGTAAAATCCATTGTTGAACTACAAAGCAGAAAATAAATCTAAACTCGTATATAAACTTTTAACCGCTACTATAGAGAGAGGCGTGGTGGCCTAGTGGTTAGCACTGTGGCCTCGATCCTCCAGGGTCGAGGGTCCAATTTTCCCCCAGTCCAAAGACATGCAGATTAGGCTAATGCCAATAGTGTGTGTGTGTACAATGCCATGGATTGGCAAACCCCGTCCAGGGTGTACCCTGCCTAAATCTACGGGGATAGAGAACAACCCCTCCCCGCAACCCTGTACAGGATAGAAGCTGAATGAATATATACTAACTCACTTTTTGTCATTTTAAAGAATACAACAATAACGTTGTTAAAACAGAATTTAAACGAACCTTAATTAAACTCCAAATTCAACATTTTTCCAGTTCCCGTTTATTAGTAAACAGTTCTGGAATCGATCCTGCTTAGTACGTTTAGTACGTCGGCACTTTTGGACGTATCGTACGTCATTACGTCTTTGTGCGTCACTGCGGAAGTTCAGGGTTGAGACTTGAGTTGAGACGTTGGGAGAGCACTGTAGCTTATTAGCTGTCAGAACGGCTGAAATATGTCAGGGGAAAGAGATGAAGGAGAAACTGCACTACCTTGTGTTTTAATAACAAGTTGTGACCCGGGGTTTAAGGAAGAGGAGCTTGTCAGGCGTAAGTGAACGAGAAGAAACCCGGCAGGCAGGCCGGTTTGGCGTTTAGCTAACAGAACTGAGTGGGCTTAACCGCTACTATGCTACTAAAATTAAGCTAGCAAGCTAACTTGCTTAGCTGTTTCGGACACAAACACGCTACCGTAAAAAAACACAAATGAAACAATATATAATGTCGAGTTTTGTGTTTTCTTTATGGTAGTCCACAATATTTTTCTCTCCGTGTGTGTGTGTGTCACAGTAAACAGCAACGTCGGAAGGGTCTGTAATTGATCTCAGACAATTAGTCAGGGTTATTGTAACGTTAGATATGTATTTAAATTTTTTCCCTCTATCTACAGAGAGTTAAAAACCGAACGTTGCTTGGCTTCTCGACTGATGTGGGTGTGTGTTTACTGTACGAGCAGGTGACTGGTGCGTTACTGGCGCATTAGAGGTGTTTTCCCAGTCCTGTGTTGGAGTTTAGGAGAAAACTGGCTTCTTAAACATGACAGGATATAATTTTACTGTATATTCACAAATTTACAGTTCAGTAACACACACGAATTTGTTACTAGGCTTTCAGGGCTGTATGAAGTGCAGCCTAATGGCCAGCAGTAGGCAGTGTTTAACTACTGATTGCTTTTTCAAGCTCATCACTGGAAATGCGTGCGCACACAGTCAGCTGACACTTAACCCTCTGTAGTGCTTCTGAAACTGTATGTTCCTTATTGATTAATCCAGACTTTTGTTTGCTTATGTCCAGAGATCTTGGGCTCATCATCATTACCAGAACCCACTAAAAAGGAGGATGTTGTGGTTTGGTATCCCTGGACGATCAACAACAAATACTACACTGCAAATGTCAGTCTTTGTGTTGTACCAAGTCCGTTCAGCATGAATTCAGAAGTGGCCCAAGCCACACAGGCTTTCATTGTCTACTTTGACAGTAAAACTGTGAGTGATAAATAAAAAATTTTAGTCATCATTTAGAATCCCTGGATTCTTTTACCCTCTGACTTTCTCTACATTACAGAAAGATGGCCTTGCTGCTGTCACTCCATGGGTAGCACTGGTGGAGGAACTGGCTCCTGAGGTGCTCATCTTGGTGTGTGACCATGTTTGTGAAAATGGTGAGTGCTTTCATTGGGACCTGATTTTTGTCCACCTCAGATAGTTATTCCAGTTTGGTCTGATTTTTTTAAAATTATTTTTTAATGAGTTTTTAATCATTGCAGTGAAGTATGAAAATTATCAGCTCACGGCTTTGCAAGAGCCATCAGCTACCTGTTAATTCATACATGATACGTCGACTGTGTTTGTGCATGGAAAGCACTGAGCATGATGTGTGGCACTTGTTTTCAGAAGTGAATATTAGTCAAAAGAGGATTAATGTACAGGGTGGCCTAAAGATCAGGTTAAGCAAGCAAATGCTGTAAGATTCAGCACCAACCCTTCTCTGTGAAGAATCCTGTCCTGCGTACATAAGAATGAGAGATAAATGATCTTCTATAGTTAGTTTCAAAGCCATTTTGGGCTTGAAATTTGAAGAGAATTAATATTTCATATAAGGCAAAATGCCTATACACATACGCACACCGATCAGCCATAACATTACAGTGCAAAACATTGTGCCCAGTATTGTATAGGTTCCCCTTATGCTATGTTTATGGAATGGTGTCTGGCACCAAAATGTTGGCAGCATATCTTTCGGGTGGTGTGGGTTGCTGGGTGGGGCCTCCATGGATCGTGCTTGTTTGTCTGGCGCATCCCATGAGTGCTCATTTGAGTTTAGAGGCTGGATCGGTAGCCTTGGGCTTTTTCCCTGCCGGACCCTGTCTGGGTGTTCTGATGCCTTTCTGTCATGGCTAGCATTTACTTTTTTGCCAATTTGCACTGCATTGGCCTTTCCATGAGATAGGACCAGACGGGCTGGCCTTTGTTTTCCCATGGGCATGGGAGGGTGAGCTTTGTGTGCTCATGATCCTGTCATTGGTTTACTGGTATAGAATTTATATTTAGTGTTAATGTTATGGCTGATCATGTGTAGTATGGGAAGGTTTTAACATTCAGTTATGTAGTACACAACAGTTGAGTACATTAACATGGCTCAATTTAATTAAAATGAGCAAAATTAAATACGTGAGCATGAGGATGCTGTATGGATTTCTTATCTTTTTTTTGTGCAATTTTTTGTAAAACAGTAGTTACAGTATTATCAGCTCCCTTATAATTAATGTTTTGAGGTTGTGGATTACAACCACTCCTTACAGTATGTTTCATGTATCAGGCTTTTCTACACAGGCAGGTCCAGTTTTCTTCTCCCTTAAACAATTCAATCGAATAGTGTGCATTTTTTGGTTGAAGTTATGTTTGGTGCTGCATTTTGTGGGTCATGCTCTCAATGAGCTTCTTTCCTTGAACAGTGTGTTGTTGTGTCTAAATAACTGTTTTTGCAACTTGACCCTCTAAAAGAGTAAACTAAGTGAACTACATTTATACTATCTAATAATCAGTGGTTAAAGATGCACTTTTGCTATAGTCAGTAATTATATAAAGCTGCTGATGAGCATAGGTATATCCAATAATGTGGATGTTATTATTAGTTTGATATATCCTGCTGTTGGCTTTTTGTGACTGTTGTTACAGGTGTAAACCGACAAGAAGCTCAGCAGTGGTGTCTGGCTCATGCGTTTGAACTGGTAGAGCTCAACCCCGAGGATCTGCCTGATGAAGACGGTGAGACACATAAAATATGTCCAGTGTGTACCGCAGGGTTTTTCAGATCCAGTCCTGGAGGGCCAGTGTGCAACACAGCTGATTCAAATAATCTGGTTCATTACCTGCTCCAGTCGATATGTTTAGGTGTTGGTGAATTATTAACTGTTCTGGAAAAACCCTGGTGTACAGTATACACTACATTTATTTATTTATAAAGAAGTTCTGCCATGATTTATTTATTTATTTTAAATAAGTGGCTGGCAAAGATGTGCTTACATGTGTTCCTTATTTTTCTTTTTCACTATATGGACTTTAAACAGACTATATTAATAATTTTTAGGAAATATTATTTATTGTTTGTGTTGATTATGCTTTAGATGACTTTCCAGAATCCACAGGAGTGAAGAGGATTGTTCAGGCTCTTGATGCAAATGTGTGGTCCAGTGTTGAGATGAAGGATGGTAAAGATCATTTTAGATCAAATAAAAAATAAATAAAAATATACATATATATGCATGATTCTAAAGACTTTTACATCAGGTCATGTTTTTTCTTCTTCCTAGAACACAACCAGGGATTTGGTCTAATGAGCAGTTTGGTTGCATCTCGTCACAACAACCCGCGATCTATAGAAAAGCAGGTCAGACTCCACCTCTGAATGAATTCATATAGCATTTTATGTGTACATTTTGACATTAAATAGTATTTAGCTCATTAGAGGACAAATTTAGATATTTTTTTTATCTAAAGTCTTAAAAACAATCATGGGTAAAATTTGTGGATATTATGGTCTTTGGAACAATTAATACATTTTAGCTGTATTGTCAGTAACAATGTTAAAAAAAAAAAAAAAATCTAATGATACTACTTCTTAGCAAGTCGGAGACGATAGTGCTGATTTTTGAAAGTTGAAGCTGAGGTTTAACTTAAATAGAAAGTGTTCTGGATAAATATTAATACAGAACAGAATATTTATATACTTAATTCTTGTATTTGTTTCAGTGCCAGTCTAACAGTGCAGATGAGAGCACAGAAGGACAGAAGACCGGAAACTCTCAGAACAGTACAGAGGAAGTGGACTCAATAGTAGGTGAGAGCATGAGCAGTTTCTATCACTACACAGCCACTGGTATGCAGGACCCACAGTTCAGAGAGAGGGATATTTATTGCTTTTTGTAACGTAGACCCGATGACTGACATGGACATTCAGGAGTTGGCCAACCTCACAGCTGGAGATGCAGATGTGGACAACTTTGAGCGTCTTTTTACTAAACTGAAAGAGATGAAAGGTGAGGCGTGGAGTTTCTCACTCATAGTTTCTTTTCTATCAGCAAACTCAAATGTTCCATGAGATGAGCAGTTTCTTTCTTTTTGCCACAGACAAAGCTTCTTCATTGCCACACGAGCAAAGGAAGGTGCATGCAGAAAAGGTGAGGTGCATTGATCGATATACTTCCCAACCAGCATAATAAGTCCCCGAAAGGTTTTTCACTGAAGTTATTCTGTTCATTCACATCTATTAGGTAGCGAAGGCATTTTGGATGGCAATCGGCGGGGACCAAGACGAGATTGACGGTTTGTCTTCAGGGGAGGAAAGCTAAAGCAGAATTTCATTCTCCAGCACCAGTCTGTTACCCATAATTCTCCAACACTGCTGCCGTGTGATTGGCAGGCTGACTCTTGGGTACTGGGCTGTGGCATCAAGAAATATGTTTCTGTGGCATCAAGTTGGGATGAGGGAGAGGCGGAGAGGTTTCTTATGACACGCTGATTATTCCTCTCTTTCCAACACCAGCACCTCAGTAAGAGTGTACACAGTGACTTTTAAACACTGTAATCTAAGTTGAAGGGGAAAGGGGTACAGCAGCCAAGAGATTTACCCAGAATTACTCTGGAGTGGGTCTAAAGCAAGATCTGTAAGATAAGCCACATACAGCATTGCCCTAGAAGAGCGCGTTATGTGTGTACAAACTCGCTTCTTGAATATGGAAGGTGTGTACTAGTTTGTTTTTGTACCATGTTGTCCATAATTTTGTCCAAGAATAGAAAAGGTCATAATTATGGACAAAGCGATGTGGTGGGTTGTTTGGCCATTCAAAAAAAGTGTCTAAATATCCTTTGCAGTTTTATAGTCGCAATCTGACCAAGCCATAATATTAATAATTAACATTTATGACATAAAATCATCTTCATTAAATTGTCTTTGCCTCTTTAAAATGTGTGGAACAGAAAATGTTTAAAGAGAGAGAGATCCCCATATCCAAGATGTTCTAAGACAACATTAATCCAGTTTAAAATACATTTTATTACAAATGTTTTAATAACAAAATGAAGCAATATAACAACAGTTTAAACATATAATGTAAGGAAAATCTATGTAGGTAAAGTAACAGTAATGAAGCGCATTTAAGGAAAACAGAAACATCTGAAAAATATATAAGATGTAATTATTAAAAATTGAAACCACAGAACAAACGGAGATTTACATTTGCCTCACATAATGAGTGTATGGATAAGCACATGATCCTACAAAGCAGTATTTCAATTTGAAAAACAATTCAAGACAAGAATCATGACCCTATATGGACACTGCTGACACTGTTACAGGAGGAGATCCAGCAGGGTCAACAGCACTGGATGCACGGTTTAGGGTTCTATTTTAAAGGGAAGATCAAACCACAGGGATCGACAGTTCTGTAAATGCAGTTCCTTATGACTTTGATAACGCACAAATTTTTCCTAAGCAAGATGCAAGTGTAATATTGCAACACGTAATTGCCCAAGCCATCAGCAGGAGGCAGCTGCAGTCTAAAGCCTACCTACTACAAGTGCAACTGATGAGCATTGTTGAAAATTGTTGGAAAACACTGAAGTCAGGGGGGTTATAGAATCCTAATCTATAGAGTACATCCAAGAAAATATGCCCATCTTGCTGATAGGACCTGGATCAAAAAAATCCAGCCATGAGAACAGAGCATCTCATGTGAGAATTCAAACTCTGTAGTAAATGGGTGAGCATGTATCAGGAGCTGCCAGCAGTGTTTTCCTCACCCAGACATTCTCTTAAAAATATATTTGTAATTTACAATAGACCATCTATTTTCTTTTACACAATTATAATTGGCAGTGAGACAGATTTTAAAAATAAATCTTTGCCATATCCAATCATATATCATGAGCGAATTAAGTGAACATGAGTGCGGTGAACCCATAGACGTCAAAGTCCACCTATAGTGAGAACAAGTTATGTCTGGAATATCTTGTGAACAAGAAAGCACAGGCAGGATTGGCCTCTCATGTCTCTCTCTCTCATATATATATATATATATATAAAGAACTAGAAGGCTAAAAACAATAGAGGGCAATAATCTTGGATCAGCACACTGATAAATGCGTGATAAACATGGGTAGGGAAACAAGTGATCAATCTAATTCTGCCTTGAAGCTGTAGCTGCTGCATGCAGTGTTTCTTAATTTATCAGGCATCCAATGTCTAATCATTTTAGTAAAGCTGAGGCTGCGGACAAGTAGCCAAGCAAAAATCATGCAAAAGTGTGAGAGAAAAAAAAAAGTAAAGTGGGTCTTAAAGCCTCTGACACACTCAGTGACATACACTGTTGTACTCCAGTCTGATTATTATGCAAAAATTATGGATTACAAAAAAAGTTTTTATGCAAAATGCTTTAATACATATGAAAACAATAGTTATGTCACTGGCAAACCTCTAATTTCCAGCCTTGAAGTGAATTTTTTTTTTATTCTCAGAGTAGCAAAGACAAGTGCTTAACATTGTTAAGGTTGTGCTACATGGGACTAAGCACCATAAATATGCGCCAATTTCAGTATTTATAATACAAAAAACAACAAGGGCTTGTAACTTTATAACCAAGGGCTGTCAAAGTTAACACATAGTTAATGATACACATTTTTGGGACATCACATTTTTATTTGTTCCTTTGAGCCATGTGCTAAACGGCACTGCAGCTTGCTATGGAGAACGACTGAGAAAGCGGTAACTGTTCTTTTAAAGCAGTCTACTGAACCATGGTGAGTAATTATTTACTCTTAGCTTAGTATTATGTTGATGAAAATCAGAAACTGCTCACATGCTCTGAAGATGAAGAAAGTGGAACGTGGGCTCTATGCCAAAGCATGTGCCGACTATTTATTGGACGTAGTAAAACAGCAGCACATTTCAAACATGATTTACTGCAAAAACATAACTGCAGCTGGTAGACATCTGCCTCTATGGGACAACACATTTGATAAGTTCCTTACCAATTCCTGGATGTTTTGTTGAGAACCACAAAAACAGTTAATCCAATGTTCCCCAACTTGTACAGCAATAAGTTGTAAATGTAAAAGCCTTTAAGATAATATTGAAGCAAAAAAAAAAAAAAAGGTGTTATACTGATTTATACCTGCTGGATATTTTTCCTGGAACCAGTGTCAAAAAATTGTATCATCTGAATAACATGGTATCGCATAAACACAGCTCCAAGTCACAACATAAATCTTAAATATATCTTTCAGACGTCACATCTTGTATCAAGATGTGATTTTTTTTTAAAATCATATTTAAGAGACAGCGATATTTAGTTTTCATACTACAAGAAGAAGAGAACAAAAAAAAAAAAAACACTAACCAGGCTAACAGCATTGAACCATCCTATAAATTGTGCTGAACTGCTCACTATGTTACCTAATATGGCATGTAAGCATCAACACACCATAACAACAGTACCTAGCTACTGTTCACTTTAAAACAGCCAAAGGCTAGGGTTATACACACACAGCCGCTTGAATTAAGGCCGTGGAGATGCAGTACTAACCCTCTTGAGGTTAAGAGACTATGAAATTGCCAAATACAGGCACAGCAAACTGTTTGGCCTGAGAGAAATTCAGATAGTTTCCCCAAATTACAGTGTTGCAGCTTTTCAAGTACTGCAAGCTTTATGTATGTGATTAATAATAAAAATCTACTTTACCAGTTATTTATCCATATCCATCTTCAATGAATATGAAGTGTTTAAACTCTTTAAGGTTTAATACCTAATTTTTAAGCCAAGCTTAAAATTAAATGTAAAAAAAAAAAAAAACAGCCAAAATATATAATCTATCTTTGTATGACCAAAACAAATCACATATATCATGCACAGCTATACAAGCCATGCTGTATAGCTGTCAGCAAGAGAAAGTGCTCAAAACTCTGTGTGTGGAAATCACTGGACTGACGAGCAGTGGAGTGACACTAAAAGGAAACATTTGAGAGGACATTTATGTCTGTCTGCTTGTCTCTCTGTCCAGCCTTCTCATGTTTTCTTGGTTAGTATGCAGGCGGATGGTGGTTCCTGGTTGTGAAGCCTGTGGTGCTGGGTCTCCTATGACACACTGGAGCAGCGGATGCTAGGTGAGCCCATCTGGGTGAGCACCTTGTCCAACCATTGCAGGGGGCCGTTTAAGTGTAGCTCAATCCAACAGGGGGTGCTGGTTACAGTCTGGCGCCTACAAAGAAAGGGAAGCAGAGTAAGCAATATTACATTAATCACGTTTTCACATTAGGCGCAACTAATGGGTTGCCGTGGCCATGAACGATTGCTCCCCCGTTTTCCGCTGACCAGCGTTCACATTATTTTTGTTCTCTGTTCTATGATACAGCAGATGGCAGTATGCACCTAATTGGTTTGTGAGCCGGCATTAAACACAAGAGAAGAAGAGAATTTTGTGCTATGCCCAATATTTTTTATATTTTGCAAGAGCAATGCTCCTCTGTGCTGTTTGTCAGCTATGGCTGTGTAGGTCAGAGCATGGAGATTTCGCATGGAGATTTTGGGGAGACTGACAGAACTGATGATGTCACATTTTAACAGCGATCTACTTCCGTGCTCAGGTATGCCTCGCATCCATATCGGATTTGATCCGTAGCCGTGTGCGCTGTGCAATGCCTGAAACTACATCTTCAAGCAGACACGGACACGGTTCCTAAGCCTGGAACGATCGCCTTCTCACGGATCAAAATGAACCAGAGTTTGGGGTCAGGTGCTCACAGAAACAATCTTGGGCAGTAATGTGAAAATCAAAAGACCAGGACACAAGTTAGTAGGCTTTTATATCATATGATATAGAAGTTTATTAACGCATTCTCTCATTAGCCTAGGGGTCGGCAACTTGCGGCTCTCTGTGGCTTTGGAAAATAAATACCGAGTAGTTAATGTAAATGTATTTTATGTTAGTTGGTTAGTTTTTTTTAAAATGTAAATCTAAATTTGAAGATTACAGTGTTCTTGTAACATTAAAATAAAAACGTTTCAATCCCCGGTTTTATTCAGGGTAACCGCTGACTGCATGCTGCAGTATGGCACACAGAAGCAGACGGCATTTTTTTTGGTTTGCTGCAGGCGAATAATTTAAGTTCGGGTTTGTATTTCAGTAATATGAGGTGGACTCAAATAAACTGAGTATTTTATTGTAAATTAACCTTCAACCCAGCATCTTTTTTTTCGGAGTTGCATGCATTGATGTCATTAATGCAACGCCATATAGGTGTTTTTTTATTTTTATTTTTTTTATATATATAGCATAAAGGTAGAAACGAGATATGCAGTGCCAAAAGAGTTTTGTGGCTCCTGGTGTTTTCTTATCTGTGGGAAACACTGTGGTGTAAATGGCGCTTTGAGTGTTTAAGGTTGCCGACCCCTGCACTAGCCGGTCTCTTTTTATAATTAACCTTAGACTATGTGCGAGTTGTTGTTATTATATGTAAATTATGGCAATAGAACAAGCACTTTAATATGTACCCATAATTTGTGTTATAGCCAGAATCAGCGTGAGAACTGTGCGGTTACAGAAAATGAATGCCAGGCTCCTGATTCAAGAATTCAACTGTGCTGTGGTATAAAAACAAATAAAGCATATCTTACCAGATAAAACTTCACTGTTTGTGACTGATATGTACAAGCTTTCTCTACAGCTCACCCTTTACACATGTATACCTCCTACACCCTCGCAAGCACCAACTGCATTCCTCCCCTGTTAGACAAGGCTCTCCTGCTGCTTCTCTCCAGCGAGAACATCCCTCAGTGAATCACAACGACATTTCAAGTGATGCCAAGTGCTGACAAACTTAACCCTTCCTCTGTGTTGCATGTGGACATATCTTGGTTCCATCTGCACAACCAGCCCAATTTCCCACAGTGTGCTTTTCTTATTAAAGGTGGAAGAGAGAGAGAGAGAGAGAGAGAGAGAGAGAGAGAGAGAGAGATGGATGAACATGCTTTTATATAATGAAGGCTGTAAATTAAGAGCTCGGTGCTGATCTCTGGCAATGACCACACACGTTTTGAGAGTCACGCCTTTCGCAATCGCCTCAACTATGACCTCGGATGTGATGCACAACGAGGAGGAGCTGGAAAGATTTCACAAGAGATTCATCTGACAAGTCTCTCCTTCATGTTGATGCGCACACACTCATGTTCACCTGTATTCTGCTCCCCAGCCTTTGACGAAGCTCATACGAATCGTGCACATGCGGGTCAACTGGTACACGGCCTCAAACCCCTGATTCACAGACTGAGCCAACAGAGCCGCAAACTCCTGGTTATTGAAGATCTTTAGATTACAGCCTGAAAGGAAAAGTGTACACACACACACACACACACACACACACACACACAGTCTGAACATGCAAGAATGATTCATCAAGGACATGCAGACAAGAGTGTATGCCATCAATCAGAGCTTGTTGACACAAGACGTGCTGTGTGTTTTGTTTGTACTTGACTAACCTGGAGGAATCTTACACACGGTGGCGGGGTGCCAGCCATAGCGCTGGTTGCAATTAGGACTCTGGACAAAGATGGCACTGTCACTCAGACACTCTGCAAACACTTCACCACCTATGTAGTACAGCCGCACTCCCCGACCTTAGCAGGAGAGAGAGAGAGAAGTAATGATAACCGAGAATATAAAGAGGGTAACATCTAACTACATCTTAGATCACATTTCACAAGCTAGTGTTGGGTATTGAAGTGAAAAATCGGCAGCAGAGGTTGTTCATTTTGAGGTGTCGTACCGATATGTCTGCGCGTGAGCTCCACAGCG
This sequence comes from Clarias platycephalus, assembly GCA_030068275.1. Classification (NCBI taxonomy): domain Eukaryota; kingdom Metazoa; phylum Chordata; class Actinopteri; order Siluriformes; family Clariidae; genus Clarias; species Clarias platycephalus. Next base: position 15,693,155 of record JAQQZT010000038.1, on the reverse strand, counting down.
GTGTTGCGGTTCACATTGGACAGCAAGCCCAGGCAGAATCTCTCAGCATTGGATGGATCAGTGAATCCATCCACAGTGAGAGAGGGCTGTGAGGCGTGGAATATCTCCCCTACCCGCTGGTTCAGCTCATAGTACGAGATGGAGCACCAGAACGCTGACTCACAATATGTTACCGGTTGCAGGTCTGAGAGGGTCATGCACAAAACAAAAAAAAAGAAACCAGGAAGGAATTAAACAAATAAAAAGTCATTTCAAAAACTTAAATATGTACTTCTGTGCATTTATAAGTGAATATTCAGGCATGATGTAATATACAGCAGGTACAGTGAGCACTGATATGTCAGGAAATTAAATCAAAACAGAGGTTGAATAATGGCTGGCAGGACATCAGAGTTATTCCATTAAAAACTGCAACACTTAAACTGCAACTACTGTACATTATCATAAAAATATGATAAAATGAAATAACTGATATGGTTTGACTTCAACTTGGTTACTAAGTGCATTTCAGCATTTTGAATCCTTATGGAACAGACTGAAAAGATACTTAAGAGTTGTATTAAAATATTAAAATTAACAGATCTTGGGATTTGTCCAAATTGTTGATAATTTTAATCAACAATTAATCAACAAAGGCATTCCATAAGTGCTGATATTGAGTATAACAGCACTGGGATGGTTATCTATATGCATCACTCTGCTTCATGGGCGTTCTAATCAGAGGTGTCGTGCCCATTCGAGTTGAGGGGGCACATGCTTCATCAAATTTTATATTAGATTTAGAAGCTGTTAAATTCTGTTCTTGTTTTTTTTTTTTTTTGCAGTGGGTCTTACTAATATAATTTTGAAGCCAAATCCAGTTTCCTGAATCGAAACACTGAATGGTGCACACAGACACAACTGCGATCATATAAAATGCAGTGTGAGGTATAAATAATCAATCTACGCTCATGACATGACGACAATAAATGTGTAAATTACTAACAGCTTCATAAGTTCTGAGTTACAGTGACATCACCTGTTGACTAATAAGTAATTAACATTAGTGTAAATGTTACATTGTTGCCCTTTGCTATCATTAACATTTTATATTATAAATATTTTATAATTTTAGACATTGCCATGTTATTGTGATTTTCAGTACAATAGCACTCCCTCCCATGTTACATTGCTTAAGTAATTACTTCTACTTTTTAATTAATACATTTATTGTTCATTTTGTGTCTTGTTACATGCAAAACACAGATAATGCGATGCCTCGTAACTAATGCGTAAGAGGAAATGTTATCTTTCGACTTGTATACAATTATGTCTGGTGATGAGGTCAGAACAGGGGTGGGAATGTTCTTCAAATTTATTTTTTTCTGGAATTTTACCCTAATGTCACACTTAGGCTAAACTTTTCATGGAGTGACCCATCATCATCACATTACCTTGGCTGTCTTTCAACACAGAAGGGAAAGAAACAAACACTCCTTTCATATGAAGTTTCCACTTAGGGCGAAGAGGCAAAGCCTTGTACAGTATGACCTCATGACTACTGTCCTCTCTGCGCTCTTAACCCACCCACACAACAGTCTAAAATAATAATAATAAAAAAATAATATCAAGGCATGTCTTACAATATTCCAGTTTTCTGGAACATTTTTAGAAAGGTTTTTATTTTTATTTTTTAGAAAATTCCAGTCTCAGATTTCACCTTCGATCAGTAACAAACAACTGAGAAGCAAAGCAGAAATATTATTTTCGGTTACCACATGTCCTTCACAAAGTCATTGCCCAATATACAAATAAACCCGACAGCACCATTGATATGTTGACTATGTTAACTATGACCCACAAACAGTCACTATGAGTTGTGGCTTCCACCCAAAGTTCAGCTCCTGTAGCTGTTTTCAAGTACGTTAAACTGTGACCCATCTCCAGCTAGTTGTAGCAGCTGAATGCAAGTTCCAATGTAAGTCAGGGTATAAAGTCTGTCCTGAACTATGCACTGAGAGAAGTTAAAAAAAAAAACTAACACCACAGACAATTAGGGACATCCTAACTGGTAAAGTGTAAAGTCACTTTCGATCAAAAGTGTCACATAAAATTACGAAATTACATTACCAGGCAACGTATATAGCCGCTTTTACATTGCATGACTTTTATTTCTCTTAAATGACTACTTGTCACAGTGGATGAGCAGAGTCCAGTATTGTTTCTGGCTGAAAACTAAAACAGAATGCAAACAGAATGCAGACATGTCCGGAATGAAAGAAAATGACTACATTCTCCTTAATCCTTAATCAATCAGTGTGAGATGGGCTCATGTAGGGAACTGCGTTATGCCTGCATCTGTCTGTCCATCTTGGCTTTTCGATTGTAAAGGCCATGATTTGATAGGCCATTGGTAAGCGTGTACTGTACAGTGTAGTGCTACCTACCAGGAAATATATCTATAATTAAGAAAACATTCAGCAATGAGAGACTCAACATTAATCATACTTTAACCATTGATATATAAATAACATCCAACTGAATGGTTGTACTTTATAATTAAAAATACTTCTCACATGAACTGATGTTTCCTTACAAAATCACAAGAAACCAAAATGCATTAACAGCCAGGACAACTACACCTCAAAGAGAATTACTTTTTTTTTTTTTTTTTTTTGCCATCTACATGGAGTTGGTGTAATTCTAGTTCATCAGCTGAAATGTAGCTGCAATTTATATTGAAACTAGTCTACAAAAGATCTTAAGTTAAGAAAGAGTTCTGCTCTGTAACAGCAGCAAGTCCTCAGGAATGCAAAGGTGCAATTCCACTCCCACTAATCACATTGTAAACACCACAAACACATACAACCATTGTGGAAATAACATAAAACAGATCATCCAGATTAGTCCAGTGTTCTGCAAGTGGAAGGACCAAAAATTCCTCAAGCGGAATTTCAGAGACATTCTTTACAGAGTGGTCGAGCTTTCTTTTAATTCCTGAAAGGACAATTTCTCAAATTTATAATAAAAAGAATTTTCGCTCCCCCCCCCGCCCCCAACATAGCTTTTACTGTATATGTGCTTAATATAAAAAGGTAACTGCGCTTGTGCTTCTTACCAGGGTTGCTGCTTGCAGGAGAAACAGGGTTCGGTGACAAGTTTGGAGAACCTGCAACAGAAACATGGTAGAATTAATCAACGTAAGCTCACCGTTTCCCACAGAGAGTATACATGGCTGGGCTGCCCAAATATACAGACGGCCAGTCAAATACATTTGCGAATCCTTTTTTTTAAATTGTCTGGGTGAATAATATAATTCGCAATCAATTAACTAGTAGTGGACCATTCGCTCTCTCACTAGCAGAATAAACAGGTACAGGAGCTGTTGGGGAATATGCGGGGATAACGTCGTAAAATGTAGAACTCACAGAATACGGCTATTATTATTAGTCACAGAAACAAAATCAAGCAAGCATAAAACGTGATTTTATGAATCTGTCGGATTTCCTTTTTATTTTTGCTCATTCCCGTGTGTATAATTGGTTAAAATGAAATAAAATTCAGTTAATTATAATGCTTAGTTTGTGCTGAAATAGATGTCACTCAGTATTGCACAATCCTGAGCTTTGGGGTTAAGGGATACAGTGCCATGTTTATACACCAAAGAGAATTTAGTTCTTTTTTTGTTTTTACTTCATCTTACTCTTAACTTATGGGTAGATGGAGGGGGAACTTTGTAGGTTTGATCTCTGAAATGTGAAATTAATAAAATATCAAATAAATAACAAACATCATGTTTTGTTATCTATTGTAGTTTTTGTGCTGATGGTTAAATGCCTGCCCCTTCTGCTGGTTAACACCACAAGTATATTTCAGAGCTGTGGATAACACTGACTCTAATCTAATCTAACAGACTTACTACCTTGTACCTTATTACCTTACTTATTACCTTATTACCTTATCATATGGCAAAGGGAAATGAAGCTGACCTGTGTCCATGCTGCGATTCTGCTGATCATTGCTTTCACCATCTTCACTGAGATACCCTGGAGGTGGGGTCTCTGAAATAAAGGCAAAGTACGGGTTCAACACCATTACACACATCCAGCACCAAATATCTTCACTATTATAAACATATTAAGAAAATCCTAATACTCATTTAGTGAGATAAATAACAAAAAATAAATTGATATATTCGGGAAAATATATTAAGGTCCTGTAGGTTCCACTTTCACAGAAATGTAGGAAATTTCCAGAATTCACACATGAACATGAGATTTCTTTCAGTTTCACACATTTGAGGAATTTGTGTAATTTTAGGAAAATGATGTGTAGAGCTGGACTGATCTCATAGATAAAAAAATAAAGTTGTAGAGGTTGAATGGTTGGTCTACCTGTTCCCAAAATCTAGACTGATAAATGTGTACGTTTATTTAGGTGCAAAAATATTCTACTGAAGTAAATCCAAGTAATTTCCTAGTTTCAGACTGTAGGCATTTCAGAAATTTGTAATATAGTGGGTAACCACTGTTTAGATTGCACAACCCAATATACAGTTCCTCTTCACATTTGTAACAAAGGACTTCAATGCAACTGCTGGTTTTCTCACAGCCAAGATATTATCGAATCAGGGTCGGGTTAAGTTCATTCTGTAATGCAATTTCCCCAAACACACGTAACAATTTGGTGTTCATTTCTGCAGTGTACAAAATTTATGTAGTTGTGTCAAATATTAAATTTAATAATAATATTCCTGCCAAACTGCCTGTGCTAGAGCTTGAACCTATGATCTTCTGATTAGTAACCATGAAACTTAACTGTCTACGCCACAGTGATGGATGTGTATTTTATTATTATTATTATTTTGGTCTTTGGATTCCTCTTCAGGATGTGAGGCCAGTCAACATTATCGTTTTCAAATGGCACTCATGTTGTATCTAGGGTTGGGTACCAAAATCAGTACCAATATAATCGGTACTAGAATGGAATCAGAACGCAGATTTCAGTGCCTCACTTCGGTGCCACTGCAGATGTCTAAGCAATGGATGCAAATTTTTGTCCTCTGGTTCTCTAAAATGCATGTGAACCTGAATCGGAAAGCCCTAATAATACAAATCCAGCTAATCTCTGTAGAAACGAGTGTGTCCACGTTGTTTTCACATTCTGACTTGAAAGCAAAACTCAGGAAATGAGACCATCCGAGCAGTGCATGAACATAGCAAATACACTTGCTCTGATCACAGCAGGTAGCGTTAGCTAGAGAGAAAGAGAGAGAGCGTGCATCCGTCCTGGTCAGAGAACATGGCACAGTTTTCTTCCCTATGCTCCCAGTCATGCTTAGAGTTGGCTTCTTCAGGAATTAGACTTGGCATCACTTGACAAGTACAGGGTCCTTTTAAAATCCTTTATTAATCCCAAAGGGAAATTGTAATATTTTTACATATCCCAGTAAAGAGGCTGGGGTCAGAACGCAGTGCAGATAGGATACAGTGCTCCTGGAGCAAACAGGGTTAAGGGCCTTGCTCAAGGGCTTAACAGTGATGGTGTTGGTGCAAGTTGGTACTTGATGGTGCTGGAGTCTCAAACCGCTGATCCAATAAATAACACAGTAACCTTCAGCCTTAACCATTTGAGTCACCACTGTCCATAATTTTATATACTATTTAAAATCCCGACACTGTTGTTAAAGATGGATAAAATAGCCTAATCTCCTACTAAACGTTTAGGAGACATAATAATAAAAGAGTATTATTTCTGCAGGTAAATTTCTTACCAATTAAAGGCAGGAGTTATTATTTCTGGGGTTATTTTCAAATAACTTTTCAAAATTTATTAAGCAACTGGTATTCATTAATCTTCATTACTTAACTTAGTTTGTTTGACCTGCCTACACTTATCAGAATTCATTAAACATTATTTAAACAAAAAATATTTTAAAAATTTATACAATAATAATGACTAAAGTTATAGTTAATTAATAAATCATTAATAATTACCAAAATTAAATAATACAAAAATAATAAAGTAGAAAGGAGCAACAAAATGTCAATGAAAGAAAAATCTGATATTCATTGCTTAGAGTTCTTTCATGAATATATTTATGATACTGTAATGATGCAATAAAAATTCTATTAGCGTGGGTTTTACATCTATACATCATAATTAATTTATTAGTCACTGAAGCATGAGCACTAATAGGTATGCTGCTAAGTAAAATAATGCAATCTGGGAAAGATTTTTCACCAAATTCTTTACCTCTCTTAAGTCTTTACCTGTACGCTTTGTTTTTACTTCGTATCGTATTTTATAGTAACAGTACATTAGCAACATCACTGAAAGAAATTATAGTGCTGCATTAATCTCAGAGATTTCTGGTTTCTTGACTCTAAGTGTTTATAGAAACAGGCTCACACTTGAGTCTTATATTTTACTTGTAGATGATTTTCCAAAATCTATACAAACTCCTAATTTAACCGATAGTGAACAGGATAGAGCAGCTATTGAGGTTAAATGAGGTAAATGCATTTCATAGTGCTGTGTGAACACCCTGGACGTTCAAATTTTAATAGATGCAGTCTAACTTTGTCGTTTGAGCTTCATATCTGGCCACCCACTCCCACCAGCATGGACATAAAAACTTCAATTCTGTATCTCATTTAATTTCAATATAATAACCAAATAATTTGTCTTTAATTATGATAAACAGTTTAAATGATTAAGTTCAAGAGACAAGAATGTACTTATGAGCACACCCTAGCGTGCATGTCTGTACTCTATGTGATATTTCTCCCCACTTTGCTCTCACCGGGTATGTAGTTGATCAGAGGCTCGATCCCTGCAGGAAAGTTGGTGTTCTCAGGTATAGAATGGCTGTAGTCATCCAGCGGGGGAAACTCAGCAGGAATATCAGTGTGTCTGGGAACCAGCACCGGAGGTAAAACTAGACACACACATGCCAAAAAAGTGGTGATCAAGGATGAGTCCACAAGACTAATTATAGCATACATATATTAATTATAACAAAAGCTTTGGAAATCTGCTAAGTCTGCTAAGAGGGCTTACCTGGCGTCTCCACACGCTGGTAATGGTAGGGGTTGACACACACCTCGTCCTTCTTCATGTGGAAAGCAAACTCGCACTGGTCTATAGCACGCAGCTCATGGTGTGACTGCAGGTCAGGCCAGCGCCACAGCCGGCAGTAGATTACATGCGGGAGGCCTTTTCTGTGAGATACCTGCAGACGCCCGTCCAGAGACCTAACAGAGATGGAGCGCAACAGAATTATAAGTGGACCGAAGCCTCAGCTTAACCCCATGCTCCCGTACTACACTTTCGAGCAATAATAAACCTCACGTATGACTTCAGAAGCATGCCCAGTAACGTTCTAAGCCAACAATGTGATTTTGAAATCATTTTAAATATCAAGTCTTTGTTTTTGGCCATAAGCTGTGTGTGTTTTTTTTTTTTTTTTTTCACTTTGCATTTAAAAGTTATTAAAGCCTGACTTTCCTTATTTTCAGTGTGCTTGACAAGAAGCTGACTACATGTGGGTTCATGTAATACCGATTTGTCCACTGTAATGACAGCAATAGAGAACGCAAAAAAAAATTCACACTGAATGAATTTTGTTATAAATGGTTATTTTTAGAGTCAGTGTTAAAACTAAAGCTAAGTGCATCAAATGGTCAGATGTTCTGTGTTACATCCATAGTGTCAAACATGTAATGCGTAATAAGCAGAAATGTTTTAACAAACGAAAAAAGTCATACTAATGGCATTATAACAGGCAGCTTCGTGAACTAGTCACCTGGAGTGATTTTCCAGCAGTCTTGAAGGAGTTTATCTGTATGTTAAACATGTGTTGGCTTCCAGTAGTGTGCAAAGTTGTCAAGCTAAACTGTGGCTACTTTCAAGAAAATTTCCATGTGCTTTTTAATAGTTATGCTGGCTTGGGTATTATCACATAGAAAGAAAGTTTCATACAGTCAGTACAATTCGTGTGAAAAGTAGTGTGAGCTGTGAGTTTTTCTTCTCTGAACCTCTCTCAGCGATTCTTATATGCCGTGTGAAACTCAATGCATCAGCCTGACAGTGTGTCACCTCATTTTTGCAAAATGTTGCATGTGCGGCTGTGATTTCTGAACTTGACATGGCTGTTTTTTTATTTATTTTTTTTATTGTTTTTCTGTTTCACTTTCATTTTTTTTTCTTAAATGCAGCATGTCCAACTAAATCCACCTTAAATCCACCAGTCCAGTGTCAAATAAAAATACTGAGAGTTCAATTATTTTATAAATTTGATTAAACTGTGTAAATGGTATTTTGGAAATGTACATACATGTAGAGAAAAAAATGTTATTCATAACAGCCAAACGAGAGTTTATATAGCTGAGTAATAGACATAACCTTTTTAAATTTGCAAAACATTCTTGTGGATTTAATCGACTTTTCTATATTAGATCTGAGAAAATGATCCATCTCTATATACAGTAGTTTATACTGCCAAAGAAATAACGGAGTGTACTTCTGTCAAAGACACCCCGTAACCAGTGATTGTGTCGGGTCAGTTAAAGATGCAGATGATGTGAAAACTAGGGCTGCAACAACTAATCGATAAAATCGATAATTATCGACAATGAAATTCGTTGTCAACGAATGCCGTTATCGATTAGTTGGGCTGCGCACGTTACTGAGGAGCGCGACCACAAGAT
>JAQQZT010000038.1:15674044-15684365 GCA_030068275.1 Clarias platycephalus | reverse complement strand
AAGGGGGTCAAACACTGTATTAGTATGGTGTTCCTAATAATCCTTTAGGTGAGTGTGTATACACACACACACACACATTATATATATATTTATTTATGTAAAAAAAATACACTGACATATAGTCCCTGAAAACGGGTACTTTAAAAATCTCTGCCCTCGATGATTTTGTATCTTTTGCTATTATCTGATATGAACATATTTAAAAGATGCGAGTGCCTCATTCAGGCTGAAGAGCAGAAGGCTTTATCTCATCTTTCTTTCAGTTAGATAAACTGAGTGGAACAAACAGCTGCTCGCTAAAAGGTCACTTAGTGTGAGAGTGGAGTGCTGCTAGTTTGTCACCAATGACAGGCCCTACAAAAGCGCTCAATTATCTTAATGCATTGCTCACTATGGATCAGGATTTTCTCACTTCTTAAGGGCCTCAGAGATTAAGAAGGAAGGGATACACGTGTGTGAAAAGTGTGTGAGAGATAGAGAGAGACTGGAAAATTTGTGAAAAGAGACAGGATCAAAATAAAGAGAGTGAAATGATCCACTAAAAGGCAGATCATATCCATTTCTCAATATGCACATTTTTATAGTCCTCTTTTCCACTGCAGCGTGTGTGCTAGAAGCTACCAGCTTCATCATCGATAGCACAAGGTGCCAAGTTACTTTAGTCAATCATTTCATGAATTCTGTACATATTTGGTGTTGTTTGTGATACGTGAATACTGCACCCACTTCTCTCAGAAAGCTACTATCTGAGAATAAAACACCACCCAGTGGGATTGGGTAGGGACTTCCTCCTGCGCTTTAGATCACTTGCAACTGAGACGCCTTTATAAAAATAAAAAGCCAAAACAAACAAACAAACAAAAAAAAACCTACAATGACTGTTAGTGAGAACACAAGAACATGTTTTTGATCTATAACTGTAAAACCCAAACCTACAAAATGAATCAGGAGCTCACCACTGATAGATAGATTTTTTTTAATGAACTGCAAAGAACTGTAGGTGCAACTGAAAAAAATTTAACCTTGCTAGAGAGTTTAATTTAAATCGACATTGCTGTCAGTTAATTTACGCATTTTAAGGCACACAACTCATTCACCACGAAGCACAACACAAAGAGCTGTTGACTGGCCCTTCTACCAGAACGTGGAGTGAAAGGGAAGGCCAGCGGCCTCTATTGTGTCGCCCCGTCCCCTCAGACAAAAGGCCAAGTCTGAGGTCTTCTAGTCGCTCAGCAGTCTACAATTCGTTTTCTGTTCCAAGTGGTGCAGACACACTAACCCCTCGGCCTGGCCAGACACACAGCACACCCCCCACTCAGCACAAAGTCAAAACCAAGAGCATCAACCCTGCCCCCTCATCAGTGTGAGCAAAAGGGTTTCACGCAACTTCACACTCACATCTCAACTGATTAAATAAATTGTTTAAGGGCTACATAAACATTTTTTAAAAATATATTTATGTATTCACTGCGTTAAAAGGTTACAGACTGTAAAAGTCACTGTTTTTCTTGCCTACTGCTGAGACTTATCAGACGCAGGCCACTGTTGTTAAAAAAGGCAGAAGTGAAAGCGAGTGGAGAGAAATGTAGGGATGTGTGTTTGACCAGTCCCCTCATTGTTTTCCGCTGTACACCAGCAGCCAATGAGGTTTCTATCCACAGCTCAACCAGTCACACTTTCTCATCTGTGCTGCGGTGTTCAAATTCACTAACCGCTGACCACGCACACTTCTGTCATCTAAAAGATTTTAAGAGCTGCTGCAAGTTGTTTGAAATTCAGGCTTTAGGAAGGAAAAAAAAACAACAACACTGCATTAGATCCACCTGGAAGATCCCTGACCTGTTGGTCATGTCATGAGCTGGACTCTCTGCTTAGTGTTTCACAGCCACCTTGATGCAAGCAGCCATTCCTTTCTCTCTCTCTCTCTCTCTCTCTTAGAGGTACATAAACACACCCCGAGATCCTGCCATTCTGTATTTCTGTTGCAGCTGCACTAATGTTCATGATTTGTACCCTTTTCCTCCCCCAACCTCCAGCTCGCAGGCTAAACCATAAACCAAAGAGTGACCCACGCCCTCCCCAGGGCCCACGCTGCATTCCTGGCCTCTGAGCAACCAGGCCACACGGCACGCAAACACGTAATGTGTAAATTGTGTGTGTGTGTGTGTGTGTGTGTGTGTGTGTGTGTTTTGCACGTGTACCCTTTTGTTCCACGTAAACCACACATTTCAACTTGGCTAAAATTATTTTTCTGCCATTGTAAAATTCCTGTGCATTAAAGCAAAGCAAACAAAATCACCAGGTACACCAGCTGTGGTCTTGGATTGTGTTTGCAGGCGACAAAGAAAAGGAAAAGGTTAGCATTACATTTTTGTGCCGCTTGTACTTATATAGAGATAATCATCCAAAAACTACAAACAACAAGACTAACAAAAAAAAGCACAAGATGTTTTTTCTGATAGAGCAGGAAACATGGAAAAAAAATTGTGCGTGAAAAACACCTTTAAAAAAAATAAAAAATAAATAAAAAAAAAAAGCATTACACTTTCACACGATATCACCCTTCTGTGATATCGTGCGTTTCTGCACTTTCGAGAACTGTCCATAATGAAAGTCCTTGGATATTAATTAAAATTAACATTTAATTTAGCAGTCTTAAATTTATTAAATGATGCAAGGTATTCAATTTTTCCATTTTTCCCCCCCTAGCTTTCAAAACTCAGCCTGTGCCATGCTAACTAGATAGTGAGGAGGTCCTACTGTAGCTACATAAGGCACTGATGTACACCTTATCCCTTATAAGGCACACATCATCATTATTTCACTTTTCTGACACCATCCATCCTGAGTATCATTTAACACACTTCTCTCACAGACAAAACTGTAACTTTAGGCACCAACATGTCTCAGTGAACTCGATTCAATTTAATTACACCGCATGAGTCATTTCTGGGGATTCCCAATAAGCTTTCTCTACCTACTTTCTCAGCCTTTCCTCAGTCTAAACAGTCTGCCTGCACTCTGACTAAGCAACTTCTGACACACACAGTGTATTGGACAAGTGTGAACAAGCAAGGGTATGTTGAGGTTTAGGATACAGATGTGCAGCTTGTACAAATATATGTGTGCTGATCGTGAGAATTTTTTTTTTTTTTGCATCTGACTGACTCAAGCTTCAAGATTAGCTTTGCTGCAATCCTTAACAAACGATGCTGCAGAGTTTAGGAAACTTATTTATAGAGTGTAGCAATTCCGTCTTTTGTTTTAGGTTCTTTTGGACTGATTATGGTGTTTGTGTATTGAATCTCCACCCATGCTTCATATTATGACCGCATTAATGCTGTTCTTTGTTATGGCACACTTCTGCCTGAAAAAAAAAAAGCTAAGCTGAAGAGTAGGGTTTACAAGATATCGAACTGAATGGTTTCTATGTACCAGTCGGTCAAAAAAAAAAAAAAGAAGAAGAAAAAAAAACCCTCTCATCAAGCATGCACAAGGTTGTAAAACAAGTCTTTTCATAAATTGCTCAGATCGTTAATTCATGCAGTAAAAAGTTATGAAACAAACAGGTGGAGCACCAGTTTGTTTACAATGCTACTACTAAATAAATAGAACATAAAAATACTCCAACATATACATTACATGAATTATTGACTATGCAGATTTTACCCATAATAACCGGAGTGATAAATAGTGCAGCACTACCTGTACCAGAGTGCACATGTGCATCTACACTGTTGACATCTACTGCCGATACTGTAGGTGGCAGTATGCACGACTTGCTTGTATCTACTGATGGGTTGCAAACCTTCGAGCTGTGCCTACCGTTATAGATTTTTATTTTTTTTTTGTACACACAGTCAAAAGTGACCATCTCACTTTTCATTCCTACATTTATCAGCTATTAATGTGAAGTTCAGATGACGGGATTGGTGCGCACTGTTCTAAACAGAAGTCCATCTTTTCGACCGGATCTGATGGTGGCAAGGTGATCCGTGCCTGAGCACAATACAGTGTGTTCACACTACTTAAATGTACCAGACGTTGGGGTCAGGTTATACTTTGCTACAGTTCCTAGTGTAAAAGCACCTCTAGACTAAAGTTACATTTACACAACGGACAAAACCTGGCACAGATTTGTTTGGCTGTTCACACTGGGTTTTCAATGCGGCCTATTTATAACATTGTTCTGAAGAGGTCATGCTCCAAAACTGACCCACATGGACAAAAGAACAATATGTAAAGCGATACAATCCAACTCTTCTCTCACGGCCACATCCAGACATTCCTTCTCAGATGTCTTCAAACACGCATAGTAGAAATTGTTTTCTAATACAGTTTTCTACAGAAACACAAGTTTTAACAGTTTAATCAGTTTCTGTTACCTCACTAAGAGACTTTACTCTCTCCTCCATCTTTCCTTCCTGGTAGCATGAAATTATACAGAATGTCGACTTGGACTGACAGGAAAGTCACAAAAACTTTAATCTGCCCGTACATATACTATCTTCCTCATCAGAAATGTCTCTACACACCTCAAAGTAAAGTCGATCACAACCAGAGCCAATGTGACTCCTCACAACTGAAATGATTAGCCTTGTGTAAGCTGATCAAGAAAAGGTCTTATTTATTTTACCTTTATTTTTAATTCATCTCTGTGACTCTGTGCAAATCAAGTACTAGAATAAAAATATGACACTTGCAAAAAAAAAAAAAAAAGTGTGTGGAGCCAGTAAAAATGTACAGAATGAAGTCAACTATATCACTTAAACATTACTGCAAGTGAATGTGAATTAGTTATTCTTCACATATCGCAGGGTTTTATATTAATAGGCTGGGGTGAGAGCGCGCCACTATACGGTGCCCCTGAGCAGACAGGGGCTCGAACTGTCGACCTTGTGATCAGTAACTCAGAGCCCTTATCACACTTAGCCACCACCGCCCAGTCTTTTTTATTGTTTGTTTTTGTTTTCTGTATTTTAATTAAGCTTATAACTATAGAAAGGGACTTTTTGTTTTTTATTTATATTTATTTGGTAGTTTATATTTAGTTTAGTTAGTAGTTTTGATCAAATAAATTTGATCACGCAAGTAAAAAAAAAAAAAAAAAAAAAAAAAATATATATATATATATATATATATATATATATATAAATTGGCCCATTATTAAAATAATCATTAATGCTAATCCTGTTTACTATAGTGGCATGCCTGTGTCTTTCAGTCACAGCTTCTGACAACAATAAGCAGGTCAATCTGTCTATATAATAGTACAGTAAGACTGCAGAGTATGAGTAACAATTTCTTAAGAATCTTAAGAATGTGCACAGTGTACTACATGAACAGGAGTGATAATGCCAGCATACAATTCCATTTTTTAACGAATTATTTTTTAAACACCGGTTTAGTGAAGAAGCAGATCTGGTTATGATTTTACTACTAAACGTTTTTTGCTCCTGAACTTCTCAGTGAGCAGACCAATGACATCATACCAGCCACTCTCTGACATTGAGCAAACTGGTGCATTCCTCCTTTTGTGACACTATTCCCTGGCTTGTCCTGTACCTTTTCTCAATTGTTATTTGCTTTTTTGGGGGGGTTCTCCCTTCAGTTTTAAGTGGTATTTACTGTAAAGTGTAATCAGGCATGGAACAAATGAAAGCTGAAACTCTAATTTATCATCTATATCCTTTGATGTCAGTGTCCTTAAACAGAAGCAAAAAACTGGCCTTGTTATTCCAATACTTTAAGAGGTCACCATAGCAAAGATGGAAAAAAAAAGAACTGACATCAAGAACACTTAGCAATTGGTTTGCATGTTTAAACTTAAACTTCATGGTTGTTTGACTGACCTCACTGCTACAATTCACTGCAAATCTCACAGTGTGCTATAGACACTGATTCATACTTGGTAGCAGAATTATTTTTCTGAGGATCAGGATCATGCAGATAGGATACAGTTGAAAGTGCAATATATAGCAGAAAGCTTTGATACAACTCTCCTGCTTGCACATGTGGGTAAATCATGGTTTTAAACACAGAAAATAAAAAGACACTAGGCAGGATAATTTATCATCTCAAAGCCAACATTTTTACTGACTATATGTCGAGGAACCAACCCTGAACAAGGTGAGGAACAGTCGACTGGGTTGGAAATAAAAGCTGCTCTGTTGTTCGACTTGAGGTGCAGGTGTTCTATCCTGTTTTGCATCCTCCATCACGTGTATCCCTCAGGCAAGTGCACACTCATCAAGGGCCCATGAAATTAATTCAGCACCCTGATTTGACTCCATATGTTACCCAGTTACGCCAACCGCCCAAAAAAATCTATACAAACCTTAACAAACTCACTAAATATAGAGAACAAAATTAGTTTAGCAAGAGCTTTTTCAGCTGTGAACGATCTCTCACCACCCAAGCTCGATGACTCTAACAAGACCTCTGATGAGAGTGTTTCTGGAGTTATGGAGTGTGTTTGAACCGAGGTCACAGGTCTCTTTCCCAAGAGACAGCTGATATATCAGAGTGGAAGGCTCTCATTTGTATATGCTTCTCACCTTCTTGTTCAGTCTGACATTCGAGCACCTGACTACCCTGAGTTAGTAAAACATTCCCAGAAAATATCAGTCATACAACAGCAAACTTGACCAAGTTCCATCTTTTTGAAAAAAAATATGCTTTTCAACTATTCAAAAATGAAATGGTGTATGGAAAGACATGATGACGATACAAAAAAATATCGTCAAAACCAAACCCTCATAACTAGCGCCAGATCTATCCCAGGAACATTGGTGTGTATAGGTTCTAGAGAACATTTAATTGCATGAACATGCAAACTTTAAAGATTGACTTCCAAAAGTGAGAAACTATAATGTTAAACATCAGATCTCCAAAACACTTTGCTCATAAAAATATGAGCTTTAGCTGAAATAGTATGTGCATATTTCATCTTTCTTGGAATATAAATGTCCTATAAAATATGTAATCGGGCAGCTGCAATTCCAACAGACAAAAATAATTGATCAGGTATTCGCCTTGCTCATGAACAGGCTAACAAACAAAGTGATGTTAATATTCATGACTACTCTGTAAACTCTCTATAGAGCGAGTCTGAGTCTAAAGTTAAAAAAATAAATAAAAATGCGGATGCCACCTGGAGATTTATATGGCACATGCAAGTCCTGGCACATCTGTGTCAATGCCAGTAAGATTTTGTGAGAAATCATTGACTTAATCTTGGCTTAATTTGAACACGCTTACTGTATTTGACTAGTCCAAGCAGTTTCTTACCATTGCACCGGTTTGGCATTTAGAGGTACCAGCCTCAAAAATCGCCAATTAACAGTATGTCAGATTAGAGCCGGTATGATGGCAGATTTACAGACACATCCCAATAGCAACTGTTCAAATGAGATTATTTTACACTTTGGATGCCTTCAGCATTGTTCTACAATGTAGAAAGTAAGGAAAATCAGGAACGACCATGGGCTAAAAAAAAGTGTGTCCAAACCACTGACCTGTAGTGCACCTCTATAAAATAAAGACAGAAACCACTCTTTCCAGCCTGAATCGGCTGAATACGGTTATTAATAAAGCCTGATCCTTAACCACAACAAAATACAGCTTCACCAGTTTGGTCTAATGTACAGTACGACAAACAACAATCGAAACCTTTAGCTATACGCCTGTGTCCATGTCGTGCAGCAGCGCAACCAGCACCTGTATAAAAAACGTTAAATAAAGCAGAAACTATGAACACCAGAAGGAAGTTTGACAAGCCTCCACTAGTACATACAACCTGAAATCATTCTCACAACACATCCCTTATTAAACTGAAGGACAGAGAAGCTGCAGGGAATAGAGGTTTTGAATTTTGTTAGCTAGCGAGGTTGTTTGTGATTACACACGATTTGGCTTGTTTTAATGTTTAAGGTTGCACGCACACACGCGCACACACACACACACACACACACTGATCTAACATGAAGTGTCAGAGCTCAGAGCTTCTGTCCCAGTTGAACATGTTGCATAACAGCTGCTTAAGCTGACAGAGCTGTGGGGGATGAGTTGATTAAAAGCCTTCAGATAACCCAGCTAGCCTTTTCCATTACCTTTAATGCACTTCTTTAAAACACACACACACACACAAAAACACACTCACACAGCAAGTCAACAGATGTCACAATATTAACCATGAAGCTAACTTTGAAACATCAGTCTAGCTAACAAGAGGCAGATCCCAGAGCAGCTAGCTGACTTTCTAATAAACATTGGGTAGTTTTGTAGAGACTTATTAACTAGGTTAGTCAAAACTAACTAACAACACGAACTTATCTTCATCATCATCATCATCCTCTCCCACTCCCTGGCTAACATGCTCTGCTTAGTATACTAGAACAGTAACTATGTGCTTTTAGTTATTAATATATATGTATATTTTAATACGTATACACAGAAAGAAAAGGTTTATTTAATTAAAAAGAGCAATAAATCTGATAGTGTTGTTTACTTTAAAGAAAGGTCAACACGGCTGACTTTGATACTGGCCATGTCAGAATTTAAAATGCACTTGCAAAACTTTACTTAATAAACATCAACTTGTGCGTTTGATAAATATATCGCCAACAAAAATCCGACCGGTATAAGTCTTGATATAAGTCTACCCACACGCACAGTATATCAGGTCTTGTTTATTTAGACCGAGATTGAGGTTACATCGGTATCTAGTAACGTTACATGGTTAGCTATAGCTCCGTTGCTAGGCGGCTAACTAGTGGTTGAACGTGCAAGTTAGCAAAACAAGAAACTCGGCTCGTGACTAAACAACTTACCTCGGTATGGTTATACATTTCGTGTTTATATTCTGAGTAGTTATGGCCTTTTCCAGTTCGTCGAGTTGCCCCGTCTTCTTTAGCTTCTTCACAAGACTCTTCACCGCCTTCTCACACCATTTCTCTTCTTGTCCGTTCTGCTCTCCCTTTTTCCATCCAAGAAGCTTCTTCACAATCGGAGGTGTGAACGGCAGGATAGACATGTTCGCGTTACTCGCGCGGCTCTCTGGCTCTTCGCACGCTGTGTGGAAAAAAGCAGTCGCGCCGAATCTTACCAAAATATCCGCCGAATATCAGTTAACCAAAGTTTAGTTCCTGCAGCAGACATTTAGCCGACGACTGAAGCACTAACTGTAGAGTCCTGAGCGCAGAAGCGCAGTAATGTCGCCGCTCCCCGCCCCCACCGCTCTCCTCCTCCCTCCCTCCCTCCCTCCCTTCCCTCTCTTCTGTGTTCCAAACGCCCTCACATTCAGTATGTAGCGCACTACAAAACCCGAAGAACAGATGAGATTGTAGTGCACTTATATAGCAAGCAGGTAGCTATTTAAGATTCAGCCTACAGTTTGAAGGTTTAGGCCGGATAACTGGTACGCAACACATCCTGACTTCGGTGTTCCCTTTCCTTAGGGCTATTTATGAAAAGAAATGTAAAATATAACTGCCTTGTTTTCATTTATACATATTCTGAGATGTATGCTTTGATGCAATTAAATCTCACGACAAAGTAAATTTGAAGTGCAGTAGTTCAATATCTGGGCATCGTGTTTTAAACACATCACAGTGTACTAGTTAAGTGTTATAATATTATAGTGTTATAATGAATCTTGAATGTTTCTAATCGCTTCTCATGGTTTACTGAACATTCTGAAGTGTAATTGATCGATGTGGCTTTCAGTGAAAAACTTTGAAAGATATTGACTGGGATATAAAGTGAGACATGTCCCCATGTCCCCATGTCCAGCAGCCAGGGAGAAATTAGGAGGGGTAAAGGCAGCAGTGGCCCTGAGGGTTCTCAAATGCAGGCCTGTTACAGCATGTCATTTCAACTTTCAACATGGCCAGAAGGAGCACGGGCTGCATGCCTCACGTACAATATGTTGTTGTTGCAAACATGCAGAGAGTTTTGTGTTTGTTGTTATGAAGGTCAACACTATCGTGTGTATGAAAGTGGAGAGAGCTTATATGCCGTATGATTATTCCATGCATTGCAGACTCACTCTATTCATGCATTCATATGTCTCCAGTAACCACTTTATTCTGGTCCGGGTCATGGTGGATGGTATCCTGGGAAATATCAGTCTTGATGGGACACTAGTCTATCAGAGGGGATCGTGCACCTACATTCACACAAATATTCGCACCTAGGGGTGATTCAGGGTAGCCAGATATGATTCTCAAATATATGAGATATGAGGCACGGTGGTTTAGTGGTTAGCACTGTCGCCTTGCACCTCCAGGGTCCGGGTTCGATTCCCGGCCAGGCTCGATTC
>JAQQZT010000038.1:15635515-15654080 GCA_030068275.1 Clarias platycephalus | reverse complement strand
TGATTGGTTGATTAGATAATTGCATTAATGAGAAATTGAACAGGTGTTCCTAATAATCCTTTAGGTGAGTGTATAAAGCTTAAACATAGCTATTCTGAATGAGTTTTTATGATTCATTATATTCTCCTCTCCATAGTAAATGCCAGTGGCTCTCAACCTTATTTCTGGATGACCATTGCCCTGCAAACATTTCAATTACAAAAAGGCTGTTAATTAGCTGATTAGTTAAATCAGGTGTGCTGCGAGCTGAGAAAGCACTAAAATGTGCATGGTAGTGGTCCTACAGGACTCGAGTTGAGATAGACCACTGGTATATTCTATCACAACACGTCTGTGCTTCTTTTAAAGAGATACACAATTGAAACTGACTGTGTACATGCATACATTTGGCATGATCTCACTGTTTCAGATAATAAAATCCCTAATTATTAAGCTTTGTTTTTATCCCCATTTTATGACCGTGGTAGCATCTCAACATTCACATTCACACAATACAGGCAATTTTGGAGCACCAAGTAGGCTAACCTGCATGTCTTTGGATGGTGGGAGGAAACCTGAGTACCCAGAGGAAACCCACCAAGTACGTGGAGAACATGCAAACTCCAGACACACAGACTCTGAGGCAGGAATTGAACCCGGACGGTGGAGGTGCAAAACAACAGTGGAATGAAAGCATTATAGTGAAAATATTCTGACATTGCCATAAGCAAATTGCTTTTTCCTTCCTTTAATACCTTTATTAATGGTAACCAGCTAGCTACTTGCTGTTGAGGTGATCAAGGCTCTTGAAGTATCATTACATGTCCTGTACTATGCTTCATCTAACATTCTGTTCTGTGCTATTTTAGTCTAGATTCGTCAAAGAATGGGATCCTTTCTTATATATGAAATATATTCTGTCAGTAACTCACTTTTACTACCTAGGCCAACATCAATCCTAGTCCTGATCGTAATGACCAGATGCTGGTTACATTTCTGTCTTATCAAGCTTCCAGCGAGGTCAAAATGCCTGTCATATCTCTTCAGGCTCCTTCCTGGGTACATCCCGTGCAGTCCCCCATCCCCTCTCACCCATTTCTTCTCAGGTTCTTACACCCAGGTGTTGACAGAAGCCAGCATTCACAGTCAGTAAGTTTGAGTCTTAACAGGGCTGAGCTGAAAGACATGGCTAGATTAGAGCCCTCAAACAGCCTGTTGTAGGATGGCACAAGACAAGTGAGACCCTCAGGTTCTCCAGGACACACAGCGTAGTTCCAAATGCTGCCAAACAAAAGCGGAGAGGAATGCAAACTGGGGCTTGAGTTACAGAGAAGCTCAGAGAGGTTATTAAGGCAGGGGCACTACTTCGGCCTTTGAGAGCCTCCAGCACTGAGAGAGGCCCTATGATACACTGAAAAGAAAGAATCAGAAAAAAAAAAAAAAAATCTGTCAGGATGTTACTGTGATATTGGTTTATTATCAGGTGTGAATTAAAATGAAGCAGGTCAAATATAAAACAAAATACCATTAACCAGTTTATCAAATATAATGAAACCTGCCACATTACAACATTTATTTGTTAATAATGAACTACAGTACAATGGCATTTCGGAGTAACCCATTTCACACTTTAAAAGTACAAAAAAGTACAATACCGAGTTTATTTCTATATAAAATATTGAATAACATAGAGAATCAATTTACATTTACATTTAGTCATTTGGCAGACAATCTTATCCAGAGTGACTTACAAAAGCGCTTTGAGATTTCTGTTATTGGATAGATCCTTACAGGTTACTAACTACAGTAAGTACCATCGGTCAAACAAAGTTGGGAAGGTATTTTTTTTGTGTTGGGGGAGAGAGATTACCCCAAATATTGAAGAAACAGATAGGTCTTTAGTCATCATTTAAAAATTGTCAGAGACTCAGCTGTATGGACATCTAGAGGAAGTTCCACCACCTAGGTGCCCTCTCTGAGAGATGGTGGGACCAGCCTACCAGTGCTGGATGATCAGAGGGAACGTGGTGCAGTGCGTGGTGTGATTCGAGCTGAGAGGTAAGTGGGTGCTGGGCCATTTTTAGCTTTGTAGGCAAGCTTCAGTGTTTTGAATTTGATGCGGGCAGCTACAGGAAGTCAGTGTAGGAAGCGGAGAAGTTGGGCGGTGTTGGAGAACTTGGGAAGGTTGAAAACGAGACTTGCTGCTGCATTCTGGATCAGCTGCAGAGGACGAATGGTGCATAGGGGCAGACCTGCCAGGAGTGAGTTGTAGTAGTCCAGTTTTGGAATGATAAGGGACGGAACAGGCACCTGAGTAGCCTGTGTAGAAAGAAGTGGGCGAATTCTTCCGATGTTATAAAGAAGAAATCGACAAGAGCGAGTAAGCTGGGCAATGTGTGGGAAAAATGACAGTTCATCATCCAGAGTTACCCCAGGATTGTGGGGAGTGACTGTAGGAGAGAATAGATTTCCTTAAAAAAAAAAAAAAAAGAAGAAGAAGAAGAATGCAATATAAAATTTATTCTAAGACATTGGAACTATAAAGTTCTATCTAAATAAGTGTGATATGGAGCCCTAATAAGACCAAAGCAGTTATAGCTATGATGATTGTACTGTATGACATTAATAACTTACATCAAGCCCAAATTTAAAAAAGACTATACACCCCAGTGGGAAAAAAAAAAAACACTTTAGTGTATTACAAATATATTGAAATCTTTGATAATACATTGCAAATATACTAACAAAAAGTTATACCATCAGTTAATATATAAAAAGCATATGCTTCAATTAATTTTGGAATTAAACTTTGGATTGATTTCCCCTACTTTTCAGCATCAGCTTGCTTTCTCTAGTAGACAGATCTCTGGTCCTCATGGTGGTTTATCTTTTTTAACAACCAGTAGAGTCTTCACAGCTGAATCCCAGAGTAGAAATTCAGAAATATAATTTTTTTTTAAACCAGCAATCTAACCGGATGCATCTGGGCAGCAAGACACACTTGTCAGTCACTTGATCACTTGAAATGTGGTTGGGTTCAAATAAAAGGTGACATAGTCTAAATTGGTCACATCTACTATAGATGTCAGCAAATTAAAGCAGACATTCTGAAATTCCCTAAGCATTGGACATGCTGTTCCACTACTTTCAGAGGGGCCTCTAGATATAATAGCCTGGTGTCCACATACTTGAGGCTACTGTATGCCCAGGTAAAAAAAAAAAAAAGTATGCTAAATATATTACCTCCTAGCATACTTAAGTGTACAGTACTTGCTCCAGATTAATGACTTGTATACTTGAAGTTTGCTATTTTAACAACTATTTTTGTACTAAGTGCATTTAAGTTGTAATTAAATTGTACAAAAGCACAATTTTAAGTATATTAAGTATACTTTTGTGTGCTAAAGTGGAACAGCTTTAAGTATACTTAGTACACTTAAAGTATATGGCTGTGCGTGTACTAACGTAGAATATATGCGCATAGTCTTCTATAATACAGTAAGAAAAAATACATAGATAAGCCATAAAAGTTCTGTAAACCAAAGGGATGGAAATGCTAAAATATGGAGAAATAAAAGATCTCCTTATCTTCCATAGTTTAGGTTTAGGTAGTGTTGTTCTGGAATGAGCTCACTAATCTTTACAGATGATAAAAATTATGATGATAAAAAATATTTTTAAAAAAAACATTCTGTCGGCCAATTTACAGAGAAATGCATTCAGTCTAATTTGGAGGAACTTCATCATGCAGCAATGATCCAAAACACACTGCTTATACACCAGAAGAGTTCTTTGGGGAAAAGTGGAAAGTTTTAAACCGGCAAGTCAATCACCAAACCTTAACCCATTTGTGTATATACTTTAATTCCTGAAGAGGAGACTTAAGGGACAAAGCAGTCCAATCAAACAAAAACTAAAAGAGTCTGTGGTGCAAGGTTGGAAAAGCATCACAAGAAAACTATGGTTTGGCGACGTCAGCGGGTATTTGGCTTGAGATCGGCAGTCAAATATCATGTTATTTACTTGAACCTCCAAAGACCCAGAATCTACTGTTGTGTACATTGCAATTTCTATTGTAAATATGCAAATATTGGGAAATAGACCATCAGATTCTAATATTTTGTCTCACTTGCAGCATCCTAAGAACTGGCTTTGGCTTTCCAATACTTTTAGAGGGACCTTTATGTATGGGTCATATAGGATGTCTTTGTATGCTGCATTACAATTGCCCTTTCCTGGCTCTAGGGAAGCAGAACCTCTTCCCGCCTGACAATCCACAGTGTAAGATCCATGGGTTTGCCGAGGTTTGGGTGGAAGAACTCGGGTGGCGTTTACAGAGCCCTGACATCAATCCAGCTAAGCATATTTTTGATAAGCTAAAACAATGACTGCACCCCAGGCCTACTTTCCCATTCTTGGTGCCTGACCTCACTAATGCTGTTATAAAACCTAGTGAAAACCCTTCCCGCTAGTGTGGAACAACAACGAGAAAACAGCAGAGAGAGAAAACAAACTCTGGAAGATCGGGGATGTTCAAAAAGAACACGTGTGCGATGTTTGGATATCCACAAACTTCAGGATATATCACTGCCCTATATAGTTCACTCACTCATCATCTATACCAGTGTCACATGGAGGCTATGCCAAGAGTAGTTGGGGCACAAGGTGGGTGTACACCCTGAACAAGGTGCCAATTTATTTGGGAACGCCTATTAACCTAATCTGCATGTCTTTGGACTGTAGAAAGAAAACTGGAATACACAGAGGAATCCCACTAATCCCACATGGGGAGATTTAAATGATAAAAGAACATCCTGCCTACTAGTTAATAAGAAACCTAGTTTTGAGGGTCGGGCACGCACCTGGCAATATGACCACATCACGCTATTTTACACCTGATCTGGAAAGAGAACAAACCCTCGAGCCAAAAATTCGTACAACAAACAGAATATGTACAATTACTGTTGTCCTTTTTGTTTAACATAGTACTGTACATCACGCATTGTATGCGTCTCTCTTTCACTCCTTCTTTCTCTGCACAGTCCAGTAGGCACCAGCAGCTCTTAAAGCTTGTTCCGTGGTTTCCCTTACTGGATTCCAGAAAGTCTCAAGGCATAAACGTTGCCACAAAATAGACATACTACATTCTTTCTCCCTCATTCTTTTGTTTCACAGCTTTTCTTCTTTTCATTAAAAAAAAAAAAAAAAAAAAAAAAACACAGACGAAGGTAATTGCATATGACTCTCAGTGTATGTAAACCATATAGTCTATCTTTATCTTTCCTTTTCACTAAGGTGTTGCATGTTTGCTCATCGTTAATGTGCTGATAGGAAAAAAAGGTGAGAAAGAATGGTTCGCACATTCAAGTGCTGCAAACACTGCTATGTTTAGTGTTAATGTTCTTAGAATAAGAAACCTTACAGCATCGTTATAGGATAGTTTATAAATGTTAGAAGTGTCATGCTAAATGAAACATTCTGAATCCAGGCTTGTGTCTCTTTCATTCCTCCTCCTCATAGCTACCGCCTTATGCCAGCCCAATTCCTCTACAGTCATGTCAGCCTCACACACAAAATGGCCTCCAAACAAATCCCCATGTCTCACCATAATGATATGCTTCGTATAATATTGAAAACCTATTTTGGACGCATATGAGGACAAGGCACCTTTCAGGATAAGCATTGTGTGCAGAAATGTGTGCGTGTCTTTGCATACAGATACACATATCCAGCGCACACGCGCTTTCGATCCCACTTTCAGGTATGCCAGTAAAGTCAGAGGGTGGTGGTGTTGTCGTGCCCCTGGAATGTGTAACCTGACCTTTGAGGTAATGCCGAATTTTTTCACTGAGAGAGAGAGAGAGAGAGAGAGAGTCCAAAATCTCCGAACACACACTCACACAAATGCATATATACACACTAAACATGAGGTTCCCTCAGATAATGAAATCACAATGAGCATCATTAATGTTTAAAATATGGTGTTTTCTTAACGACTGCTTCAATAGGGGGAGATAAAGACGTTATAAACGTAGCTGGTGAAGCTGCGTGGTGTAATTGGCTGCAAGATGCGCTTCACCTTTTGGCACGGACATTCTGAGCTCTGCGTTCGATTAGTAAGAGAAGGAAAACAGCCAGCGTGAGAGACGGCGAGGATGGAGGAGTTTGATGCATCTACAGTATGATTTCCCCTTTCCTTCCCTGCTGCAGCATTTCTGATGCACTATGGCTTCACTAAGTACAGAGAATCTGTTCATGTCTACAGCAAATGAACTGTACCACGCATAAACATACACTCCATCTCTATTACTGTCGTGCCGGCGACACACACGAAAAAAGTTTGCATGTTTCAGGAGTGCAGCAAAGTCGCAAAAACAATACTGTTTATAAAAGAACCTGACCTCGCCACAATAAACATTTCGAAATTCTTTCGAATGAAAAGTCCCTATGTACCAAAAAAACAAAGCGTGGCCTGGTAATTTGGACATCAAGTCTCTCAGGAGGAGGAAACCCAACACGGACTGATCTTTGAGCCCAAGCCCGCAGAACCACCAGCACAGCGGGCCAAACCTCAGCCTGGAAGCTTGGAAGGCATGTCAGTGTGACTGCATTTCCTGAGTCCACCCCATTTTAAAGTTACAATATGGAACATATTAGGAGTGTGAGTGTCTCTACATTTTCTTTTTAACTGTCCAACCCCCCCCAACCCCCCCCCCCTTAGAAAAAGGATCCTTCCTGCTGAAGGGACAGACTGGTGGGAAGAAAAATAGACATTTAACTACTCCGTCTAAAAACATGGATTAAAACATGAAAAGAGTTCTTTTTTTTTTTTAAGTAAAAGGCAAATTGATTGATCTACTTTATTTTTTTCCTTTTTTTCCCCCATGAACTGTGGATTTGTGTGTTTGTAAAAAAAAAAAAAAAATCAATCATATTCTATTTATTAAAAGCTTTTATCACTAACTGCATAGGTTTTCGTGCCCTTGCGTAGAAATAAAAAAAGACATTTAACGTGTGTTTTTTTTCATGCCCTGTGTGTGTGTGGGTGTGTGATCACATGTCAACTCCTACACAATTCCAACGAACACAAGTCCAGAATGTGTGTTTTATATGTAATAATACTTCAGTTGCTGTTGCTTTTGTTTGCTTGCTGTATCTGTCCAAGTATCACTTTGGTTTGCTGCACAGCCTAAAGGTCAGGGGTTGGATGGAGATGATCCGGTTCCTCCTACTGGGGATGGAGTCTGAAACCAAAGGTCCCAAAGGTGGAGACAAATCATTGTGTATCAGGCTAGATAAGTGTGTTTGTTATTCTGTGCTGTACAGTGTCATGTGGCTTAAGACATAGGGGTTAAGATTAGACTTATAGGAGGAGCCGGATTAGTTCCAGCTTAACCTCCTGCAGTGACTACCATTCAATCTCCCTGAAGGTTTTAACTCATTCAGTCCACGTTTTCTTAGTGTCTTTGTGATTACTACATTACTGAAACCTATTATCATTATAGTTTGTCTTTTGAATTTGGTATCAAAGACAATGCCAACTTTTGTAATTTCAAGTACTTACAAGTATCATGTTTAATCAAGTGTTACATTAGAATTGCATAAGATTTTTTCTAGATATATTGTACTGCGTCTCCTCCCAAAAAAAGCTTTGCAGTAATACAATTGTCATAGTTTTATATGATATGCTGCCCACTTAAAAAAAATAAAAATAAATAAAAGGGGCCATTGCACCAAAAACAATGAAACTACTGGAAGGTCTAAATGCGTTGATAGGTTTACATTGACCTTACTCCAGACCGATGGACGAATCAGGGTAAGAAGGGAAGTGCATAATGCAATGCAACTTTTTCGGCTGGACAGTGTATATGGAGTGGTAGAAATTCTAGTCTGAAGCCATGTGCATAGAGTCTTATCCCACGATAGGGTTCATCGAAGGTCAAATCTCATTTGTATCTCATTTAACCGTGCAACTTTCCTAGCTTCTGCATGTCACTACAAAGTATTCATAGCCTAAATAGTCTATAAAAGTGTGGTACATAGTGACTCAATAGGTGCGTTTGATAATACAAGACTCGAACACAAATTTGAGCATGGAGGAAAAGTTTACCTGTGATCGCAAAATAAAAACCAGGTTCATTGTGTGTCTGTGTTCACAAGCCTATCTTATTAGAGCTAAGAGCATAGTGGAGAGAGGGAAAAAGTATCTGTTGATTAATGCTGTCAAAATCGTGCCTTTGGGTCTGTTTTGTGTGTGTGTGTGTGCACAGTGAGGGAGTGCTGTGGCATTCTTTTAACTTTTGTGGAAACTCTCTAAAATAAATCCTGCATGTACGTCAGCAAGGCCACTCTTTACCCTGTAATTACTGCCGGGGGGGGGGATGGGGGGGGGATGAGGGCCTGAAACTGCCTCTGAAAGCACCTCCGGCTCAGCAGCAGCCTTTTCACTGCCATGTGGCCGTGGACTTTTATAATATGACCAACTACGAGGTAAACTTAAGTTAGGACAGAGCTAATCCAACATCTTTTGCCCTCCTTACATAGATAGACACTGTGACCCTTTCGGACAGTCTTTTGCTTCACACTGGGAATGGCAGAATACGGTGCTTAACGGTTAGTGTGGTAATGCTGTACAGGATGGAAACATCTGCCGAGCATGAAAGGAATGGAGTTGGAATATGATTTAACCTTGTTTTTCCTGCAGAGGTGATGCAATCACTTGTTTGAACTATTGACTTCATTTATGTACAAATATTTGGATAAAATAGTTGACTTTTCTAGTTTACCAAGTACATAACCCTTTTTCATGTACGTAATGATGTTAAGCAGTGGGGGCTGGGGGGTGGGTGGGATGGCAATTGTGGGTGTGGTCGAGTGACACCTACAGATGGAGAGGAGCAGGTAACAATGCCAGGTAACACATAATGCTTGTACATGAAAGATTTTATAGGAGAGAGACCTGAGCTGTGGAACGACTAACAGCGCATGCGTGTGTAAAATATCTCCATCCTTCAAGTATCATAAAATAATAATAATACCGAACCCGTCATGAATTAAAATATCATGAATTAATATGTTTTCCTGAATTAAGTGAGGTGAAAAGGAAATTAGTTTACCAAGCCAAGTCATAGTCACCAAGCACATCATGCAGGAAAGCCTAGCACATTAGGGACTATATGGCACATGAGACATAACAGATCAATCAGTCATTCAGTATTGACTAAGTCTTGCACAGCATTTACTAAAACGTGCTTTGGAAAACAGATTTTATTTGAGCAATGTCCAAGTTATTGTAGCTCACGCTTCTTTTATAATGTAACTTTCTTAAATCATGGACATATATATATATATACAGTGCTAACCACATATTATTTTCTGCAATAAACTGGCTTGGTGGTTGGCACTGTTGCCTCGTGTCGCAAGGGTCGGAGATTTCAATCTTGCCTCTGATCCTGTTTGTGTGGAGTTTGCATGTTCTCCCCGTTTTCAAAACTGACCCTGATGTGTGCGTGTGCTTTCGTCCTGTTATTTGAAGCCACTCCGTCAAAGTTTTCCAGAAGTAATTAATGAAATAGATTTTTATCATGCATAAATTTACACACACAGGATATGACATTTTCCCTTTCCCAAAGAAGTAGGGGATCTGTTCAATTTTAAATGATTTTAAAATAAATATGTTAATATCCAGACTTGATTAATAAAGCCTAAAGTGGGCCAAGCACAGTTTGTGCGCCAAGAACCATGACTAGCTATGCTGATGAAAATGATTTCCTTGAACCTTAAAGCTGATTGTTTAACACATAGACATGGACATTATTGATACCGTTGCTAGAAGGTGGAGGGAAGGGAATCTCATGTCAGTGCTACTAAGACTATACGTTGTAGACATGACCAGAATGTACGAGAACATGCATTTCAAAATGAATTCAATCATTCAGGGAAAATAAGGTTAACTGAGCTTAGCGTTAATGATGAATAAGTTGTCACGTGGTTACTTACATTCATACTACATATGCATTGTATATGTACCACAGTTAGCTTCTTTTCCACTAATATGGTATAAAATCAGAAAGTTGTGCATAGGTGACCGAGTAAAACTTTTATTACTGATGCCATTTGTTTTTGTTTTTTTACTAACCTTAGCAAACTTTATTTCTTGTCAATTGTAAATTTAGAGTACTCATACTCTCCACTACTATCCAGGTTTTTATGTATATGGGAATGGCTTCATAGCTGCACCAAGGAGAGGGACTGTTACAGCAGTAGGCTTTAACATCTACATTTTCACATCTACAAAGCTTTCAGAACAAAATATTTAGTCCAGTTGCAGTAGATAATAAGTATGTGATATTCTGAAGTTCAGATAAACAAGATCCTAGTCTTTCTCTAGGGTGTGATATCCTTCTCTCATTTTTTTTTCCCCCCGTGGATCCCCTTATTCCTCTGAAAAACACAGACATTATAGATAAGCATGTGGGTGCATGTTTTAGTAACTGTGCAACGACCTGCTTTGGAATATAACTGCCAGTGAGTGTCAGGTCGTTGCCTATAATTAGGCTGCTCTAAGCCTAGGTGAAAAGATTTCCAAAGTCAGCCTCATGAGAGAGTAGGAGCAGGAAGTCTTCCAGCCACTTGGTGTAATCTCGCTCTTTCTCCCAGGGTCTAACGTGCTATTACTTTGCGTTCTGTGTGTTGAAGCCAGATGTTCAGGGTTTGGACTGAGGCTAAAGCTATTGTTTGGGACAATATTGATGATGCACATCCTCAATGTTGTAACTGTGCTTGTACCTCAGTCCTAAAAATACACAGAAAGTTTTCTCTTCTCTAAAGAAATCTACTTGAAGCTTTAAAGCCAGGATTCAGAAGCTGTGCTTTTTTGCGAGACATTTTGAACAAAATCCTTTATCAACACTGCAAGTATAGGATATATAGGAGTCCTGTTGTTATAAAAAAAAATGTTTTATTGCAGTAATAAAGCCTGACCTAGTGGGTGTAGCAGTGGTCTAGAAATTTGTGGCCGTAATACCAATATTAAAGGTACAATAAGAGCAATTTCCAATCAGATTCACATAACATTATATTGCAAAATATTCAGTTTGCTGTATTGGTGGTAAATGAAAGGTCACTGCAGGTTGTGAGCTAGGAATGGGAGAATTATCACAAGAATCCTTTATGATAGAGATTCCAATGGAGTGACAATAACAGGAAGTAAGCTGTTAATGTGCGGTTTACAAGCAGCCTCATGATACGGGAGGAGATGTTAAGGTGTAGGGTTAGACTGAGATTTTTTTTAAAAATGGAGGAGCACATGGTTGGCAACAAAAATGTCGTTTAGATGTTTTTATACTTATGGACATTAAATGACTATAATTAAGCAGACAGGTGAAAACTCTTTCCCATTGCCTTGTTTTTACCCTGAAAAAGTCAATTGTGTAAATATTTCATAACTTTAGAACTACCTTTTCTGGTGCTGCTGAAAAGGACTGAAAATAGTGATTCCACAGTTACACACGGTCTAGGTCTGGCATGTGGGAGCGTGGGTCTGTACTGGGAGGGAGGTGTTTGGGGATAATGATTAACACGCCAGACCTGTGTCCTGTTTTTTTTATATTTTTTTTATATATATATTTATGTAACCTCTTTCTCTTTTCTCCCAGAGCAGTGAGCTGAGTGTGTATGCGTGTGCCTGTGTGCAAGCAGAAAGTGGTGAGCAAGCTGGAAAGCTGCTGTTTCTTGATTTGGGAACAAAATGTTTTACAGACTACTGTGCTGGTGGCACAAGTTCAAATGAAAAAGCTAGTATGTAATCTTACCCTGGGTCTGCTGTGTTCTCAGAGTGGCATAGTGCCAATACACGGTGGAGACCAAAAGTGTCAAGACGACATGTGCCATGTATTCGTTCTCTCTGTGCACAAAACAGGTGATGTCACATATTAGTTCACGCCTATTTGACTGAAGACTTGTGCTAATTAGAATGAGCTAATGGATGAAAGACGTATGGGCGCAGGATGTTTCCTTTCCACCACCAAAGGCTAAAACTAGGGAACTTCTGTGGCAAATTTCTGTACATGATCTTCAAGAAGCAATCACGCACGGCAGAGTCTTTTTGACTCTATGCTCAGCCCAATTCAGCAGGTTATAGAATAAAGAAGAATAAAGGACATCATACTACATAATTAAGGTTGTATAGCAATTTTATTGCATAAAATTAATTATTCTTATTATCTTGATTGTCATTATTTTAAAAGTTTGGGAAGATCATTAAAAAGTCTCAATACCTTTGGCCACCATTGTATGGAATTACTATGATTACAGATGAATCTAAATAGCATTATGGACTGGAAAAAGTAATAGCTAAAACATTCAACACATGTTTGAATTATGGTTCCCTTCTCTGCTGATGTCATTTCGTCACTCACAGTATCCCAGTTTGGCAGAGACTTTAGCAAAGTTCAGTGCAATAATTTCACTAATACACTCAATATCATACCATTCCCTTGACGTCTCCTCAGAGCCCCCCCTTTTAACCTCCTTTAATTTTGTTTAGTAGGAGATATTAAGTGGCTTGGCTTTGTTTAAAAATATTGTTTAAAAGTTTAAGCTGTACGTGTGCTTTGCTGTGTTTTTTTGTATTCCACAGAACAAGACTCAACTCCTGGCATCTACATCTATGACATACTACAAGGCTTTGGCAGGACGGAGGCAATAATCATAAGGTTTCCAAAATGTGCTTTAAAAAATTGCAAGGACCTCAGTGCACTCATAGACAAAGCCGTACACCGGGGGAAAAAAAAAAAAAGGAATTTGAAGCTTTAAAGTTAAAATAAATTCATAGATGACTTTTATTGTATAGTAATTCACGTCGGAATAATGTTGCATTCTAAAAACCTCTCCAGTCTTTTTCAGTTACTAAAACTCAGAATGCGATATCAAAATAAGCTAATCGAATTATGCTGGGGCCTGGCCCTGTTTAGTAAAGAGAGCGAGTGTGAGCTCTATGAGGGCCCTTAATCAAGACCATCCTTGAGGTAGCAGAACATTCGCAAAGCTGCTTACATGGCTTTTCCGTTCTTATCCCTCCCTCATACATTCCCTCCCTTATTTCTTTACTAAAAGCTGCAGCTCTGCCACAACTATGAGGAGCATGGTGCCTTACCGGCCCCTACCCCCCTCTCTCTTTCTCTGCCCTTCCCCTGACACGGATTTTACTATGCCCACTCTAATTAGGCCTCCTTGTCATACCCTCTACAGTGCCTTGTGTAATGTGTGTATCACGCTCTCCATTTGTCTGGCAGAGTAACCTGCCAGCTCCTTCCCTCAGTGTTGATCCAGACCCCCGTTCCTATAAGGCAAACACAAAAGCACAGGATAATGGGTCACACTTGTAGGCAGAAGAGCCACTCCTCTGGCTCTGGGATGTTTGGACTCTGCACGGGGTTGGCGACAGACGTTGCACCAAGGGAAACCCGTCAGGCTGTGGAGCCTATGGCTTTGCATGAGACAGCACCAGGATAGTGCCCTCTTCACCGCACTCCCTGCACCTTTGAGGATGGGCCGGATTAAAGGACCGCAAGGCGCAGACCATGTTTTTCTCAACGTGTTTCAATCAAGCATCCCAGTTGCACTCTCTACACAACATGGTTCAGTCTTTCCCCCACTGATTTCAGTACTTATAGTAAATATCTTTAAGGAAAGTGCAAGGTCCAGCAAGGACACACCAGAGGTCCTGGCACTGTTATTGCTGAATACAGAAGGCAGCTAAAGGAAGGTGATGTTTAGCCCTAAAATAACATTTTTTTGCTTTACATGATTTGGATGCTGGAAGGAGAATTCATGGCCAGTCCCATTCTTTTAAACCTCGTCCTTCCCCTGTCTCATTTTGAACTTTTAAATGCAGCACTCAAATTTTTAAAAGAAAGTCAGCTCAACCACCCACTTCTTACTGGACCTTTTCAGTCTGTGCACACTTAGGCCATTTATCAGTGCATATAAGCGTGAAGCCGCCTCTCTGGTCACTTACTGTGAGAAGCAAAGCCGCGTCCATAAACCACCCGCTGCAGATACTCCGTGCTCGGCGGGCATGCATGCTGGATTTAGCTTGAGCCGCACCACAGATGAGGAAAACGGGCCAGGCCTTGTCCCTCTGCACTGAACTCCTCCCTGCTGCTCAGAAGCAACCAGTTAGGCTCTCAAGGACCTGAAGGAACTCAAGGCTGCAGAGTTTTATGTACCAGCTAAAGCTACAGGACAGGATTGTTGGTGGAGAGCTGTGCGGAGGAGTGTTCTAAACTTAGGTACATTCCAAAATTCAGATGCTGCCAGTCAAAAAACATCCTACAAGCATCCTAAGTACTCCACAATAGGAATATTTACGTAAGGATTGTAGATCTTGATCAATAATTAGGCACTACATGTGGCATACACAACATATGCAGATTTGCCCAACAACTTATCTAAGATTGTAAGTGTTTTATCTGTAAGTTTAAATTGTACCAGTCAGCCATAATATGAAAGCAACTTGCCTAATCTTTTGTAGGGGGACTCCACAAGAGTGATGGAGTGTCTGCCACAAAGATGTTACTAGCAACAGCTCATTCAATTTGTCTAAGTTACAAAGTATGGATCGGAAAATTGTCCGGCACATCTTGCAGATGCCTGATCGGACTGAGATTTGGAAATTTGGGGCCCCAAGTCAACACCATGAATTCTTTTTGTTTCTCAAACCATTCTTGAACATTCCTTGCAGTGTTGTAGGGTGCATCGTACTGCTGTAAGGGAATACCCTTTCCATGAAACGATGTACCTGGTCTGCGACAATGTTTAGGTAGGTGGTACGTATTCATAATTTCCACATGAATGCAAGGACCCAAGGTTTCCTAGCAGAATTTTCCCCACTGCCTCTGCTGGATTTGCTGTCTTCATATAGAGCACCCTGGTACCATCTCTTCTGCTGTGCACATACATGCCCGTTCATGCGGGTGATGTAAAATAAAAACGAGATTTATCAGACCACCTTCTTGCTTGAAGCATGGGCACTGGTCCGTACACAACAAGCTGCAATACACTGTGTATCCCGTCTCCTTTCTGTCATAGCCAATATCAAAGCTTTTCAGCAATTTGTGCTACTGGACCAGACAGACTAGCCTTCACTCCACACGCATGAATGAGCCTTGCGACGTGCCCATGACCCTGTCGCAGGTTCACAGGATTTCCTTCTTTCGACCACTTTTTCAAGGTACTAACCACTGCATACCAAGAACACCCCACAAGGCCATAGTTTTCTTATTTAACTGCATTTCTGTACATTTTTTGTTTTGTCTGTGGCTTTGTCATAATGAGTAAAGTGTAAATCTCTTGACTTCCAGTGGAAAGATGCTGAATGGCTACCAAATGGCACAGCTTGTCATTTCACATTAAAAAAAAAAAGCTCTCTTTTCAAACTACATCTAGTGTTAATTATTTCTCTATTTTCAGCAGATATGCTTCATTCCACAATATTTTTTAGTTCTTTCATACATTTGACAGACTGCCTGGGTGTTTGTGTAAAAGAGAGAGAGAGAGAGATATGACTTGACAAGCATTTCCTCAATAAGCAGTCGAGAAGCTCATTTGAAGAAGAACATTGTACGATACCATTCCAGTGACAGTGATCAGCACTAGAGTACGCAAATACTCCCTCTTGTCTTCACTAACACAAAGCAGCCATTGGTGAGTAAAACAAGCCAGCCTCCAGAGGATACCTTCACACTGGCTCCTTTTATTTGCTAGACTCTTTGGTGCCTGTGGCAGTGCCTGAGGGCCGGCTCCACCCGCTGTACACACCTTCTGAAGTAGACTCGCCCAGGTAGTACGTTGCACATTCCCACTAAATGAATTATAGAATAGTGGTGGTGATGTCAGTGAAAATTCCAGTCATTCATTTAGGAAAGAAGTGAGCAGTTCCAGACAAATATTATGCGAATACTTTATTATCAATGTGTGAACGGTGTTAGCTTTTTGTCTGGATATTAGTAATATGTCAAAACTATACACCAAAACCAGGTTTGTCTAATTTTGCTGTATAATTTGTTTTTCCAAAACGGTATTGAAAAATTCTTTATCTTTATAGATATTTTATATATATATAATATATATAAGCCAAAGTGCATTTCTGTTTTTCCACTTGTCCATGTACACATTGCACCATACAT
Source organism: Clarias platycephalus (assembly GCA_030068275.1). Taxonomy (NCBI): domain Eukaryota; kingdom Metazoa; phylum Chordata; class Actinopteri; order Siluriformes; family Clariidae; genus Clarias; species Clarias platycephalus. Next base: position 15,637,911 of record JAQQZT010000038.1, on the reverse strand, counting down.
AAATAATTACATTGTAAAAATGACTCCAGTATTTACAAGTATAATATATATTTCATATAATATATAAAACTTTATATTAAATCTAAGTAGACGATATTTGGGATAGTTTGTAGGGTGTGTCCAGTCTCTGGTGCATCTTTTGCCTCCGAGTCTGTGACTGGCTCTCAATGTCTATCTGTTTGTGTGTTATCTGTGGTTGTTGAGGAGGATTTCGAGCCAGCACGGACAGGAGGTGATGAACTGGCGTGAGTAGCACGGCCCCCAGCCCTTGGCGAAGCTGATACGCACACTGTTGGGGTCGTATGGGCCGTCCGGGAGCGCAGGCTCCGACTCGTGGCGCAGCAGCAGCCGAGCTGAGCGCTCGTAGTCAAAAACCTTGATGGAGTACCCGGGCATGACCTTGCGTACGAGCAGGCCGCGGCCTCCTGGCGCCTCCAGCGTCGGCGAGTTAACGAAGATGGGGTGCTGACTACGATTGTAAGCCCACACGCCGTCTGGCTCTTTGCTGAGCAGCAGGCCATAACCGATTTTGCTGCGTGTGCGCTGGGCAGTGCCACCACGGTGCTCGCCACCTAGCTGGCCCAGGCACAGGCCCGTGCCCTGAGGTAGGTCATAGAAGATGCTCACTGAGGGCTCATACACTGGGTAGAGGCGACCCACTCGTGTCCGGTGCTCCCAGTATGCCACGCTGCACCAGTGGCTCTGCTTAGGGGCATCCGGTGACAAGCTGGCATCTGTCAAAGAGAGAGAGAGAAGCAAAAGGTTATTATATATGGATTATTATTAGTAGTAGTAATAGTATTCTCATCATCATCATCATCATCATCAACTCATTTGTCAAGAAGTTTATGGAAGTTTTTCCATGCCAAGTGTCAAAATGATAATTCAAATGTTATTCGTCTCATATGCATCTGTACTTAATTGCAATGTGTTTTCATTTTATTTATTGAATTCTCCACCTGACAGAAAAATTTTAAACCAGAATTGGCATTTCGTGCCATGTTCATTTTCAAAGATTGCTACCTGTCAGCCATAAATCAGGGCAGGACTATGGCACGTCAAACTGAACATGTGGGTGTTTCTGTTTTGTTTTTTTGTTTTTTTAGATAAATGATGGCTGCGAAGCTGATTGGCATAAGACAATCATCAGTTAGTAGATGAGGTGGAGGTAGAGGAGACCGCATAATAGAAATGCCACCAAAGCTGTCACTAACAAACTGATGAACTGATAAACTGTGCGTTTGCTCAAAAGGCACTTATGCTAGATGTATATTAATTTTTTGCACTGCCTCAAGGGGGCACCGCTCTTAGATTTCAACTCAGATTAGCATTAATCACAAGCTTAAAAGACATTGGCTTGTTATATCTCAAACCTATGAAATCATGATAATTGGATAATAAGCAGAAAAAGAAAATCACTCAAATGTATCTCCCTTCAAATAAACTAACTGCTGTTTGCAAATTATTAACAAATCTTTTTGTTCCATAGTGATAGAATGTCTAGTCATGAAATACCGAGAACTTTAAAAAAAAAAAAAAAGAGAGAGAAAGTGTACAGTTTTACCACAAACTGTAAATCACTGTGAATCAGCTCACTAATTCACTTTTCATGGCAAAGGAGTCTATGGCCTGTGTTCAGTGCCAAAGCCCTCAGCTTTTTCATTGAGTTACAAGTCCCTGGACACACACACACACACACACGTCCATATTCCATGAAACTGCACACGGTTTGGGAACGTTTTTTCTGCCACTTGTATATTCTTCTGCAGGAGTGAATTATATGCTCATATCCAGTCCCTCCCTCCCCCACAACTCATCCTTCTTTCTCCGTTTCTCTTCTCTCCCCTCTCTGTCCGTCTACATTCCGGTGGGTGGCTGAAGGTGGCGAGGAGAGGATGGGGGATGGAGGTCTCGTCACTCTCTCTCTCTCTCTCCCCCTCCCTCCTTGTTCCTGCTGTGGGCCAGGGGAATGGCATTCAGCTCCCTGACGACTTAGCCCAAGCTCGCGACCCCCTGACCCCCCCAGGCTTCGCCCTATCAGCTCCCATTAACTCGCGCGGCGAGTGATGCCATTATTTTTGCTTCAGAGAGTCTGTCCGGCAGACCGGATTTAAAAAGCCCCCTCATTCGTTTCTTGTCTACACTTGCCCTAATAAATGACCAGCCGATCACACAGAGCTACAAACAGTCACAAATGAATTAAATATAAAGTCTATATTCTCTAATCTGGGAAAGTGTGTTTGTGTATATATACACATTTATATATATATATATATATACACATTTATATATATATATACATACACAGACACATACATACATACAGTGGGGTAAAAAAGTATTTAGTCAGCCACCAATTGTGCAAGTTCTCCCACTTAAAAAGATGAGAGAGGCCT
>JAQQZT010000038.1:15595365-15626509 GCA_030068275.1 Clarias platycephalus | reverse complement strand
CACACAGTCTGTAAGCAAAACTCAAAACAAAACATGTCAGGAAAGGTCTATTAATGAGCGCCACTGTACAAATTCTCAAACATGCCCTCACAATATCACACACACACACACACACACACACACTTACTCTTAACCACACCACCTCCAGGCCACTGGCCTTCTCTTCAACATTCCTGAGCCTCCCCCTACCGTCAAAGGGGCGATTGAGCGGGGCTCTAAGCCCCGGCGCTACGAAACCCAGGCAGGCTTTTTAAAACAGGATGTTTGGCCGAGGCCTCCTTCCCCTCAAATAAACAATCCGCAGAACCTGATTTTCTGGAGGCAGGGTGGAAGTACTCGAGTCACATTATTTCCACATCCCGTATCCTGGAGCTCTCAAGGCCCTGGGGGAGTGCGGCCAGGCTCGGGGGCTGCGGTGGAAACCTGAGGCCTCATGCCAGGCAGACAGGAGAAGGACGCAGAGAAAGCTGGAGAGAGAGAGAGAGAGAGAGAGAGAGAGAGAGAGAGAGGGGCAGCAGTCCACCGGGACAAACCAAGATCGAGGGGAAAAGAGGGGGTTCTGGTGTGGCCAAGCGTCCTTTTAATCAGCTGGTCGGATATAAGGTACGTCAAGGAGATGAGCAGGTGATAAGAGCGATGCGTAATGTCTTACAGGTACACACGCTGGCATGACTAGTGGAAAATGTTACAACAAGAGCTAAAATTAAGATGCAGCACTACAGCGTAAATAACACGCAGTACCAGCGTGGTGTGTTGTAAATGATCCGGCCAAATGACATCCAAATGATGTTAATTCCATTCAAAGGACAAAAGCCAGCCTTTTCCACAACAAACTCGGAATCAAAGGCTCCTTCCTAACAGGGCCATCTTTCCTAACTGCGGTCTGAGACAACAAAGCAAGTGCAGGGGAAAAAAAAGAAAGGTTTTATGGCATTTCTGCCTATTTTCAGCATACGCTGCATAAGCAAATGACCTTAATCTGTAAGGAAAAGACTCTCTCTCTCTCTCTCTCTTTAAATCTGTACAAAATCTATGCATGCCATCTAATCAGTGCTACATCCGTACAGTGACGCATGTTTTGATTACAGTTTAAATGTGCCATGCATTCCCCTCTCTCCCTCTCTTTCGAGCACCCACACTCACACACAGTTCAAAGGTAGGCGAAACTTCAGAGATGGTTTAGACTGACCTAGACAGACAGGGATATTAGGAGATAAAGTGTGTGCATCAGAGAAGAACAGACAACTCCCTGTCTATGTGTGTGTGCATGCTTGTGTCTTTGCATATCAGTCTGGAACACAAAAACCCTTACTTATATCACGCACAGACACAACCCCAGCAGCTCCAGTTTGCTATAATTCAGACTTCTTCAATCAGACTAACCCGGTCTATTACAATAGGATGCACTCAGTTAAAAAAAGAGGCTTATTTTGTGTGTATATAAACCGGTCACTCGCTGACTCACAGGCATTCGACTAGTAGATTTAACCCCAATACACAAGGCAAGAGAGGAGCCATGCATTCTGCAGTCTGCTGGAGTGAAAGCTGTACGATTGTCTCAAGTTTCTCCATGTGCGGGCCGTGCCCTTGGGATCTGGGATCCGAAAATGCAAAGCAGATCCTAACCTTGGCCATCACGGCTAATTTGATTATAACAACCAAAAAAAAAAAAGCCAGGGTTAAACTCTAATGTCTACTCGGACACATCCGGACTTTAGAGAGACAGAAGAAATAATGTGAATATATATATTTTTTTTTACTTGAAAAGTTGTGGACTAATACATACTAAGCAGAGATATAGATATGGATATTAGTAGAACATAATACTAATGTTTAGAAAAAAACGGCTCGTCTGCTATTTGCTCAACTGATGCACATAATGGCGGCGTAATCCCATTCAAAAGTCTCCTAGCTCAGATGTGCACTTGGTAAACTGTTCTTATTAGTTTCGTTTTTGACATCCAGCAGCTGAACTCCACCACGCTGGACGGGGAGCTCGCGATGGCTTGTGCCGTCAACCTGAGGCTGTTGAAACGAATGCTGCGGCCGCGGTGATCACTATAGGCCATCTTCCTTGGATACACAAACCCCAACACCTGGTCTGTTTATCAATGTTCCGTAAGGTAATTCCCCCACAAATGCAAAATACTATGCACGACTTGTATTCATAGACTTGCAAATGATCAAAGGTTCAGGAAGCAGCAGGAACGTTGGCAGCGAAGAGGTGACAACTTCGCGCTGTTACCGATCCCGAGGCCTGAACGTGTGAGCCACATAGATCACAAAAACCCAACTTTGAGGGGAAACGCGAAGTCTCGTGAACACAGTTATACAGGAAGCAATGGGAAAAAAAAACTTCAAAGGGCATCACTGTAATGTCCACATGACCATAAGTGGGGAGTGAGGAAACAGGTGTTCTGCATGACTACCCAGTCGAGGATTTGGCATACACTCTCTGTCTGTCTTACACACACACACACACACAAACATACGCATATACACACACCCTGATACAGATATACCACAGGACCATATGTTCATTGGCCATGCTATGAGAAATGAAGACTTAATAGCTGCTCATTGATGTAGAGTAAACACAAGCTGCCAAACACACACTTTCTGTCACTGGTCACATTTAGGGACAGAAGAACAGATGTAACCGGCACACGAAACCCAGACTGAAACCAACAAATACAAACAGTTTGCAACCCAAGCGGTAGCAGAAAAATGATGCATTATACATAAGAATCAAACAACAGCACTTTCAGCACGGTCGACCGCGACGCACGGCAGCATTAATGCAACTGTATATTCAGTGTTTTCTGTTGAATTTCGGCATACTGTATTTAACAATAAACAATGAATATGACTTTCAGAAACACTGAACATATCAGGAACATACGCATGATATCCAAGACTACCAGACAGATTATCAACTGATATTTGCAGACCATTGCTAAACCTTCAGAACAGCAAGGCTAGGGTGTATTTTGTGAAACCGTACATGAAGACATAAAGATTAATCTGTTCTGGAAAAAAAACAAAAGCACAAAATAATAACACTAATACTACTACTAATAATAATGGTAATAATACACTAAACCATTTATTACAGGGCACTTCAATCCCCTTATCTGACTAGACATAAAATGTACAGGTGCATTTCTGGATAAATAATAAAAAATAAAAAAAAGTCCTTTGTGTAATATATTACATCTGAGAAACCAACAGGCAACACACTGCTAAGGGTAGTGCGAATGTAAATCTTTTCACAATTGATTGGTCATGGGGTTGTCTGAACAACTGGTCAATTAATCAGTCCAAAGGAAGCCCTGTGGCTTGGGGTCATGTCCACCTGACACCAGCCTGACGTCTTTCTTAGGGAAGCGTTGACACAGGACACAGCATTTTTATAGATAACATGGACCGACCTTTTCATCAGTGAAATAAATGACTTTATAACCTTTTATACCCTAAAAAAAAAAACTTTCTTACAGAAAACAATGGATAAAATATGTAAAGAAAAAAAAAAAAAAAAAAAAAAGACGTAGTGCATCATGTCAGAATAATTGTTTTTTGTTGCACAGATACTGCTTACAAGTTATGTCTTTCATTTCTTCTTAAAACATAACCTTGTTATTAAGTGACTGAAAAGCAAATCTGCAAAATGCTAAAAAAAAAAAAAAAAAAAAAAAACCTTCTGAAACCGTAGACTGCTACTACTTTTAGAACTAGAGATACTACTAGTACTGCTAATAATAATAATAATAATGCTCTAACTAAGCAGTACTAGTTAGACAAACCCCAAGCAAAGAACATAGGATTTGCTTGGGGGAATCCTGTGCAAGAAGGAAAAAACATTCCAAAAACAGCAAATAGCCTACAGGTTCGTTTCCTATGTTCTTTGCTTGGGGTTTGTCTAACAGGTACTACTCAGTTAGAGCATTATAATAATAATTATTATTATTATTATATAAATCACATATGATGCGATTTGTTTTTTAAATAGACAAACCTCTGGCTTTCGACTTTGGGAACAAAAATCCCTTTGCCCAAAGAAAAAATAAGACCTCTCCTACATATCCAGTTGAGACATGCCATCACTGTGAAGATTGTCAAACAACAGGGAATAAGTGTTAGGAGCAGGTATTACAGTAGCCCATGGGCTACAATCTTCAGCAGGCAGTTACCCCACAAAACACACTATCTGCCCCCAGGCCCCGCTTTTAAGAGCTTTACTAGGTTCCTGCGTGTGGGTGGGGGACCACACGGTCGACTGCTGCTCATTGATCTCCGCTCTCTGCGTGCCAGAAGGGTGGGGTGTTGGAGACGGATGTGGAGGTGTACTTATAACTGCTCGGGGGTGGAGAAGAAGAAGAAGAAGGTTTCTCCTTTTCTTTTGAGTGCTGAGGGAATTCTTAAGCACGGACTTACTCAGGAAGTTTTTGTGCAATGCACGAACCAAGATCAACATAATTAGCTACACAAATCAGACACTAATAGGACAGAAAGGAAGAGCAAGAAGTGCAAAAAAAAAAAGAAAAAAAAAAGCTGGGTGTAAAATGCAAGCGACTTGGCTCAGTGAAAGTCTGTTTCGCATTAAAGGGAAATTTCACCTCTGTTTGGTTTAGCGCAAGGGTCCTATGCGCACTGAAGTGGGGGACTGCAGCAGCTCACACGGCTCGCCGCCGTATGATATACATCAAACCAGAATCAGAGTTGGTGTTTGAACCAGCGTTTGTTGACACAGGGAGTGTCCCCAGCCGGGCAGCAAGTGGTGATGGGATACGGTGAATGTGAAGTGTGAGAGCCTTAATCTGGCCAAGCACTCCATTCACGTGTGCGGTTTTGAATATGAGCTATACTATTCCCAGCATGGCCGAGACACAAGGTGAGGTCTTGGCGTCTCCGTGTGCTGTGGCCATGATCGTATGCATGCACAATATGATTCCAGTTTTATGAGACCGGCATGTTAGGTTCATGCCACGAGAGGGAATGGTTTCATCTCAGGTCGGCGAAAAGGCGGTGCCGGTTCTCCTCTTTTCTTTTAGTGTGGCCCTGTACACAGGATCAGAATCCTGTCCAACCCCCCTTCCTACTTTTAGTATGCCTAGATAGAGCTGTAACTCTGTGTGTGTGTGTGTGTGTGTGTGTGTGTGTGTGTAGGGGTCAAACATGTGCTATTTGAAAGTGAGTAAGCCTGCTATAGTGTACGTGCATGCGTGTGTGTGTGAGAAAGAAAGAGAGAGAGAGAGAGAGAGAGAGAGAGAGAGAGTAAGAGAGAGACAGATCTAGTGTGTGTCCCAGCCAGCTTGGATCTTATTACAATTTGATCCCACTCAAATATTTCTGTAAGAAAAACAGGAGGGGAGGCCAGTTCTGTGGCCAGCACGGCCCACTGCGCCTCGGACCGCCTTACAATGAGAGCTTTATCTGCGGCGCGCTCTCCCTACTCCTAACGCCAGCGATTGAGGAGGAGTAAAGCACAACATAAAAACCAAATTACCTGCAAAGTTTGCACATTTAGCTAAACTGAATGGGAACTCATAGCCTCAAACACCACCACCACCACCACACACACACACAAAAAGAAAAAAAAGAAGCTAAACAAAACAACGGTTTCTTCCCCGATGCTAGCACTAACACACCATAAAGCACTGAAAGCTTTGGGAAGATCTACATTCAACCATATGAATCTAGAATAATTTGCCTTGACTGATTTCAGAAACAATGGTTTGCTTGATGATTAATTCCACAAACTATTCCTTCGAGTCCTCCTAAAACAGCCCGGAACTTCTGTTTGAACAGTGATATTACATCGTGCATTTTGAAAAATAGCATTAAAATCTGACAACGGCAAGTGCCCTGCTAATATTCAGAATGCTAAGAATTGACATTCAGCACAAATGTTCTCGGGTTAAGCAATGACATATACATCCAAGGCCTTCACATTCCTTACATACACTGGACTCACCTGAGAACTCTCCTTGGGTGACGTTTGGCGAGTTGGCAGCCTCCATTTCAGTGTAAGACAGTGTGGAATCTGACAGATCTGAGAGGAAAGCAGGACATTAGCATGTAAACTCCGTCAAACAAATGCAGCTCTTTCACATGTATCCTTGAATTCAATTCAATTCATTTCAATGACGCTTTCAGAATAGTTTCCACTATGTCGCATCATATCCTCCACATCACATCTTATCAATGTTTTGCATGTACAATAACAGAGTAATATGTGCACAACAGCAGCTGGCGGTCATGGTAAAAAAGTAGCCATGACCAACAAAAAGTACAGCAGCCAGCCATTTTTAAAATGGAGCCAGTCCCCAAGAGTTCACAGTGGTAGTGGGGGATATCCCAGTCTAAACCCCAATGCTGAGCCAGGCTCCATTGGTTCTCACCACACAGCCAGGCCTGAGCCCAGGCTGTCCGCCTCCACATTGGCATGTTGAAAATGGGCCTGTCGGATGCTGGCTGCAGCCACTGCTCATTCTCACAGTTACCGCACACATTCCTGGCCACTGTGCCTAATTGCCACCATTAAAATTCTTCACATTGTTGAACTCCTGCTTCCTCCCCATCCCTCTCTAAAGCCAGGGATTCAACTAGCAGGTGACAATTGATGGCATCATTGTAAAGGCAGATTATTACATGTTTTGATGCATGGGTCATTTGTAGCCTTTTTTTTGCCACTAATTTGTCTCGAAAAATGAAAAAGTATGTCAGATTTTCAGATATACATATCTGGCTGGTGCGTTTATTTTCAGGGAGACTTACCCAGTGGCTTGTGTTCGTCACTAGGGGAAAGCCTTGAGTAAGGAGGAGGAGGCGACTCTGTAGAAGAACAGAACAAAATTATAGTTTTCACTAAAACATTCATTATGCACTGCATAAATATTGCAGGAAATAGCACAATTTTAGCCCTCACTGTGCATGATCTATTGTCTCTCAGTGCTACCGCAGCATATAAAGATTAAGAGATCAACAAGCAAAGAAATGCTATATATTTGAAATGATACTTAAGGCAGTTTGCAGCCGTATATTTAAACAGAACTATAGGAAAAATTATGCTTTGAAATAAACTTTTAATACAAAGACGAGTAGTGTAAACCAAGCAATTGTTGTTTATTTTCCATTGCTGAAAGCTCAGGCACTTTATTTGACTAAACGGTCTAGGCTAAGTAGCTTTAGGGCTAGGCGATATCTAAAATTAATTATAATGATCCTTTTGCAAAAGAAATCATGATAACTGTTTACACTGCCTCGCCTCTGTGTATTAGGCTGTTTACAGCAAGGTTGTCACGGTAAATTGTTTCTCATCGATCACTTCGGTTTCCTAATTTTTTCCATTCTCGTCCTCATCCATATTTGCGCCCAAATGTAAATATTTTATATATTTATAAGCCTAGTCAGTCTAAAACGTGTCAGCTTCAAAGCCCAGAAGTCCAAGGGGTGCCGTGATCATCTGTTATCGCCTGAAATCTCCAGCCAAAAACCTGACAAGATAGTACACAGCTCAGTTATTTACATTTTGTCAAATTTTTTACATTTTAAAAATCTGCTTTTATTTGAACTTCATTTTTCTAAATGCCTCTTATATACAAAGATGTTTACATCGCATCGTGTTTTTATTTCTTACAGAATTTATTTATTTACACTAGCTGCTGCCGTTCCTAATTCATATATATAGCCTACCCCAATCACTACACTTTAATCCAGAGTAGATTATAATAATCTGAATAAGAACAGAACTGTATTTTCCTAGGGTGGTATGATACTATCAAAGTTGCATCTTTAGTATTTGCTTTTTATTATTATTTATTTTTACCTGGGAAGGTGCATGTGGTGTACAATTTATAATCGGACCCTTTCTAGCAGTACACTCATTAACTTATTGAACATTTTAAACCATTATAAACAAATGAATTATTTTATCGCCTTAAGTCTGTTAGAAGATAGGTCAGGAGACTGTTGGGTTTCTGTGTGTGGAGGTTCGTGGCTCTGTGTTTACCTGCTGGTGAGCAGGGCGATGTGAAATAGGAGGGGTGTGAGGTAAACACGAAGCTAAAGCTTTTCTCATAGTTAAACATCTGTATACAGCTTCCACAACCAAGTTAGAACATTTACACATAGAAGCCTAGGTACAAACTTGCCATATACTTCACAAATCGCCTCAGTGATGAACACGGGTATCCCTAAAAAGAAATCCCATTTATTCATCTTCTATACCACTTATCACTGGGACCTGAAAACTATTCCAGGAGAATTAGCAGGGTACACCCTGGACAGGGTGCCAGTCCATCACAGTGCCCACACACACTAAAGACAATTTGGCATTGCGACTTAATCAGGACAACCCACCAAGTATTAGGGAAACATACAAACTCTACACACACACACAGACCCGAGGTAGGAATCGAACCCTGGCTCTGGACGTGCGAGGCCACAGGACTAACCGCTACGCTACCATGCCGCCCTGTTCCCGTTTATCATCATTATTACCTCAGGTAAAACTAAAACCTACATCAGTGGTCCACAAGGAACCGTTGTGCACCTCAAGTTGCTTTTAAAGATACACAATATTCATGTTTTCAGGTGAAAGATGTACAACAGATATACTATTGGTACCACTCCAGCAAACAAATGTTATGTATTAAGTTTTATTAGGCAGTCCCATGAGGTGTTCACAATAACTTCTCTCTGTTTTCAAAATGGATCTCGATATACTGGCACATGCAGGATATTCAGAAAGAAAACCAGGATCTTGGCTACAGGATCATGACTAGTTCAAACTCAGAGTGAAAACTCGCCGTATTTACGAACCGCTTGGCGTTCCACAAAAAGAAGAAGAAGAAAGAAAAAAAAGTTTGTAAGCACGTGACCTCGCCTAGAGGGAGAAGCAGAAGAAGAAGAAGAAGGGGGGGGGGGGAGCATAATAGCGTCTGTCTCTTTAAGAGCGGCGGCGGTAATTGCCAGGATCCTAAACTCAGTCACTCACATACACACAGCTAGTCAGTCTGGCGCCAGCAGTATGCAAACTGTATATTATCACCACTCCTTCGCCTAAATAGCATGAGGGGGACCTTCTTAGGCAAAAAAAGGGCTTTTAAAACGCAACTTGAAACTGATCTCATTTCAAAAGGGATAATGCCTAACTAAATAAAAGAAAAAGGGTTTTTGTCTGCGCGCACCCGATCTCCGTTTAGTATAGACTTGCTTCTGTGGACATGTTGCGATTTTATGATAAACCGTTTAAACTGTAAGGTGTTTTTAAACACCTGGGCGTCGTTAGTGAGAAACACCGACATGGCAGGTTAGCACGAATAAATATGAGGTGTTTGTATTCACTACAGGCTGGAAGGCAGAATGCTTGTCTTAGGCGTCCTATGTGAACATTAACTGCGAGTTGGTGAGTTGAGAGGCCTCGGTTCAGCCATGAAAGAAACCCCGGCTTTATCTGGACATGCATGAATGCGCGCGAGTTATGTCAATATGGAAAAGAGCAGCGGGGGTCTTCTCACCTCCACACCACAGCAACGGTAATTAGTAATCTAAAACACGAATTACTGAAGGCCACTGTTTGTGCTAAATCGTAAAAATAAAGATTGGGGAGTGTAATCTGGGGCGTTATGGCCTTCATGTTGACTGGTCAGGGTTTCAGATCTCCAGCAGCCTGTTAACAATTTACACCTGGCATGTCAGGAGCTCATTAATTCCGTTCATTAAGAATCTTTAAAAATGGTTACTACGAAAGAACAACAACAACAAAAAATGTCCTGGAGGAAATTCTTACATTGTGAGTTGCAGAAAATGTGTGCTAAGGCTGCATCCATCAGATTCATGCAAATATATTAACATTTATTTAATATAGATGAAACTTAAATTTGTTATATGGGTGAGGTAGAAAAGAAAATACATAGTCTATATAAAATGGGATAGATGCCAAAATGTACAATCTCAATGGCCATTTGAAAAGGTTTTGAGAACTAGTGCTGTTCAAGATTGTTTAGTTAGCTTAAGTGCATCTGTGTGACATCACCAGTTAGCTTTATCATTCAGCTGATCTTTACATAAACGTTAATTCCCACCAATATTTTAACACTATGATTAGCTTATGCTATACATGCCACATGTTTGTTTAGGCCCATAAAAAGTGATGCAAGTCACTATCATACTCCCTGACATTAAGCCTAAATTTTAGCAAGTTAAAAAAACCAAAAAACTGCAGGTCAGTGGAGTTAATTAGTTAACACAGTCCAATTGGAATGCATATGTAGGCCATTTTATACTCTTTTGCAAGGGTCGGCAGAAAGAGGTTAATTAGTCAGGAGGTCATCTGGCTGCTGGAATTACTTAGACTTTAAGAGGCCGCATGTAATGGAAAGAGTTCGGTTGGGTATGTAGAAATGCAGCCACGTAGAGAACTGAAATTGAGTGGAAAATCGCTCTGAATGCATACAGTTTTGTTTAAAACTTCAAGGCTTCCTTGCTCTGTGTCAAACAGGCTTTCCATGCTGACTGGCAGGGGTGTGTATCACTTTACTTTAAACCTGGGAACCATTTTAATCTCCCAGTCAGTCACTGGGGCCCACACAATTTATCATCAGAATGTATGACAAGTAATGTCATATCAGACTGTCACACAGATGAGAACATTTAGGACACTTAAGGCTTGTGTGGTTTTCCCTCGGAGGACGCTCCTCAAGGTACTATGAAGAACCCTGCACCAGGCTTCATTAGTTGAAAAAAAAAAAAAAAAAATCAGGTAGATGAAGCATAGAACCATTAGGCCTAATTATCATACGAACCCTTAAAGAACATGTGAAGAATTTTTTCCCTAAGAGCGCAATTCATGGCAGGATTCCAACACTTATGTATGCAAAGCTAGATTAAAAAAAAAAAAAGCATCTCAGATTTACACCACACACACCGAATAGTAGGCTATGCCAAATTTTGCCTAAAAAAGCTTAACGTACATAAACATACATAAAATCCGTCTTCAACAGTAGAAATTAGGTTTATTTAGACACTTCTGTCAAAACATTCCGCCAATTGTCAAACGTATGAACCGGTGTCGTGCAGAATACATCATATGAGTTTGAACGCACTAAAACATTTCAGGCAAAAAAAAAAAGTCGCTTGACTGTTAATGTAAACTTAAAATCACTTTTACAGTCAGTGGACAGGCGTGTGTCCGTGCGCCTTCTACTAAAACTTCAGTGTTCCTTCTTACTCTACTCTGATAAAGCATCCTCATGGCGAGCGCAGGTGTGCTTACCTGGCCCACACAGGCGGCTGTAATGATAGGGGTTGCAGCAAACGAGCGGTGCGTCTCGCCCGCCGAAGCTCTTGCACTCGTACAGCGCTTTGAGCTGCGCCGTGTGCTGGAGGTCGGTCCATCGGTACAGCTTACACACGAGAAGCTGCGGCGGAGAGGCGTGAGCGCCAAGACGCTGCTCTGCCCGAGACACCATCACACACTCACTCGGCACCCCGCCTCTGGACTCCACAGCTTCGAGCAGCGCATCCAGAGTTTTCTCCTTCAGCCGTTTGAGCAGCGAGTACGTGACGGCTTTAAGCTCCTGCTCTGCCAAGGAGCGCCGTTTTGTCTCGGGACTCTCGAACGAGGGGCTACCGGGGCTCCGGGGCGCACACTGAGACGAGCTCGGCTCCTTCACGCGAGGCACGTTCGCCGCTTCCGAGCTTCCGTGTCCCGAAGGGTCCCGGTCCTTGAACAAACAGCACGTCACCGTCCTGTTGTCGATGTCCTGCGCCGACCGGGGGCTTCCCCGCTCCGGGACACAAACCACGGCGCCGCCGCGCTGGTCCAAAGTCACCCCCCAGCCGGCGCTGGAACACACTCCTCCGTCAAGCTCCGCACCGGCCGAGCCGCTCGGGGTCATCGCTCCGAACTCGGTTTTGCCGATTTTTTCCGGATGTTCGCTGACATCGTCCCGACAGCAGTCCCCGCTCTTGCCATTGCCGTCACCCTCCTCGTTATCTGGAACCAAACGGCTTCTCCAGAGTCGCCGCACGAGACCTGAGCGTTTCGTCCTGAACATACGACAGTTTAAAAATCTGATTGTGTGTTTTCTTTTCTTCTAATTCTGTCCTAATCGCGGGGTTTCACAACTGTTTTTGAGCTCGTGCAACATTAAGGTTGGCCGAGCGCTGTGCAGCGCGCGCACAGCAGAGCACCGTGGGTCGGTAACAAAACCACAACAACATGGGGTTTAAAGGCACGTTTTTAGGCAGCATTAAAAGATACAACGCGTAAATTAAACGCAGTGCCACAGTGAGAATAAAATGCATTCAAGAAACGAATGCCGTCAGTCGCGCGAGACACGCACATGTACAACTACTTGAGTTCATCTGTTTAATGCACTAGTTCATGTTCTTAAGAGAATAAGCGTACATCGCGCATAATTTACGCTGACCAGGGGAAAAGGCGACCGCCAGCTAGAATCACAAACTAATAATAAAAAAAGGTATTGTGGCTAATTAGAGCAATACAAAAAAAAATAAAAAATCTTAAGCGTCCTCGAGCGTTTCGGACTTTGAGACCAATTGAAACCCACTCTACAGCCACATGAATGAAGCTCCTCGGCGATTTAATTCCATAAAGAAAATTCCCTCGCGATCCCGGCTGATTTCCTCACTGTTCCAGCACACTCCGGTTTAGTCACCCAAAATATCCGTTGTCTGAGGGGGCCAGGAAAGCAACAATTCTCGACTTAAGGTGTGCTCCTGAATCCGTGTTCAGACCTGGTGAAACACTGCAGCTCACAGCTCTCCGTTTCTCTGCTTTTCTTTTTTCACCCCCGTCTCTCTCTCTCTCTCTCTCACACACACACACTTACACACACGCACGCACGGGGCCCCTGAGGAGAGCGGTGGAGCCATTGGCTGACTACCATCATGTGCTAGTCTAGACACTTTGGCGGCTCTGAGCTGCACTGATTGTTGCGCAAACAAGGTTTCAAGTTTCTTAACTCTTAAAGGCGTACCGTCCCGTCCTGTGCTTCAACTTAACACTGTGGGACACAAGTCTATTCTTTACTCCAACTATTCGAGATCACTAGATCAAAAACCAAATATGTTGTTTTGCACACATTTATGACTGACTAAACGGAAGTATCAGTGCGCTTGCTGTATGATGGATGATTTTTAAGGTATGATATGTTCGTATATAGCTTTCTGTTATAATAATTCTTTATGACGTTCATTTCGGCTTCGGCATACTAATAAGATATTTCTGTCATGCGATTGCATCTGGTTTGCAGTTGCGAAACTGACTATGAAATATGAATTAATTATACAGTCGTGTAACTATTTCGCTATTGGTGCTGAATAACCGGAGTAGAATATATTTTTTTTTACACTTGCCACAAGTGCTCTGCCCAACCGAGTCGTCATGTAAAGAGTTAAAGGCTCTCAGTGGAGTCGGCCAGGCGAGGCCACGCCCCCTCCCTGTTAACTTACTCAAAGAAGCAAAAGTTCGACAAGTGGCGCCGCTGATTGGCTCTCCCGGCTTTACGACTCTCCTCCCAGATATACTGATTGGCTGAGAAGGGAAAAAAGCAGCACCGCCGTTCTTACAATTGACAGTGAATGAAATAAATTCCCCATTTGCCGGCAGGTTGCCAGAAAGCGATGCACAGCATCTGACACGCGTATTCGGCAAGAAGCTATGTAAATACGGTCTCACCACCAGTTGTGCTGACAGTCTTATTTATTAAGAGAATACAATATGAAATGGAGAGGTGAAGGATTTAAATAGTATAAGTAGTTATCGATAGAAATAAAAGATAAGAATTTTGTCCTGTTAGATGCATCCTCATAAATTTCCAGTCAAAGTTGTGCTGAATTACACCACATTGGATTGCCATCCAAATCCCCACTGAACTACCAAACAGACTTAATTACAAGCAAACAACTGAATTGTTGTGCGGACAACACCACTCATATACTCATCCACTCATTGCTATACCCTTACTATAGGGTTGTGTTTGTCAGTGTGTGTGAAGTGGAATTGGATTCATGCAGCAGGTTCATGGAGTTTAGAGTGAGAAGGATTGAGACCATGGAGTCACTGCCTACTTTGTGCCTACCTGCTGCACACTTCACAGGCCTTTTATAACTCAATCAGAAATCAGAGTAAGAAAAGGAAAACAGTTACTGCAATGTCATGTTTTGTAGCTGTAAACAGATGTTTAGACTCTAGGGTCTGGTCTATTTTCACTACCAGTTCGTTGAGATAATTATGGACCCTCTAGTCTTGGTTGCTTGTTTCAAGTGTCTGAAAATAGGTTTTTCAGGACTGAAGGTGTAAAAATGTGACATATTGCATATACAGCAAAAACAAACAAACAAAAAACTCATGTCCCATAATATAGTGTCTATAAGAAGCAAAAATCTGATTAAAAAAATATTTTACAAATGTTTTAATAATATTTTTTGAAATATCTGAGAAAGCACATGTCAGGTTTCTTAAACCCCTTAGCATGCTGATTAATGACCAAAGATATGTTTACATTTCATATAAGGTGTGTATATATCATAGAACAAAATACTTCTAACTCAAAATTACTGCTTTTACTTGATCCCATAAAAGTAAAGCACATTACGTGTCCACATATTCACTTCATTATTATAGTCACTGGCTTAAATATATCCATTATGCAGCCAGAAAATGAACTGGAATTGCATGTATCTCATGTTCTGTTATCCTGGGCTCCAAACCCATCACAAACCTGAACAAAATAAAGGAATTTAATTGGGAGTGAGAGAGTTGGAGACTCCTGCTTTAATGTCTAACTTCCTCCTTCATTTAGCTAACCTAATGTGTGTTGCATGTGCAAAAATATAGAGCAAAATGCTCTTCAACTGTGAAAAGGTAATCAGAGGCCTAAAAACATGGCCCAACTGTTTCCACTGGACATTTCTTCACTGTCCATTCCCCCTAGGGTAACAACCTCATCAGTGTCAGTGCCAAAGGCAGGTCAGTATGAACCCAACATTTTAGTTAAAATCAACAGAGATTGTAATTAAACACAGAGGTCAGAAAAGTTTGAATGAATGCCCCAGGAACACATGGGATCAGATGATTAAAGTACGATCTGCAAGTGTATTAATTACCTGCTTTTGCATCATTTCAGATGCAGAAATATGTGCCTTGACCAGTCACACAGAGTTCTTCCAGAGACTTATTTCAGACTTAAGACAGACAGAAGTATGTAATCACTGCATATTGAAACACCATCATTCATGAGTTGTTGAGAACATTCTGTCTAATGGAAGTCCAGTCCAAGATCAGTTTGTTCCACTAAATAACTAGTGTTTACTTACATATGAGTAAATGCTTGTCAAACATGGTTTAAAATGAAAATTTAAGACCATTATTTTAGGAAAAAAAACTTATTGAATTAAAAAAAAAAAAAAAAAAAAGGATGTGAAAAAGAAGGATATTTTATCTCTTTGCAAAGTCCACTGGCCTGTGACAGCAGCCATATGTTCACAGGACAGGAGGCATTAATTCTTCATAAGGAAATTGGTAGTGTGGGTGCATGAGGGGGTGATGTGTGGGGAGAAACTAATGAGAACCATCCACACACACTTAGCCCTGTGGACACGGGGTGGAGGACACTAAGGTTGGATGAGATTCTGCAGCTTTATTCACAGTTCTCTATGTACTATGGCTGATGGCCAAGGGAAGCACCCTTCATCAACCAATTAAAAGATTAATAGCGAACACTTGTCCTTGACCTCATCATTTGCCCTTTTGTCTCGTCTCAGAAAGAATCATTCCCAACACTTACCACATATTAAATGGCCCGGTTACAAGGCAAGCCAGGTTTGTTCTGAAAATATAAATAATCTGCAGTTTTTCTACGTTTACTCACACAGAAAAGCATAACCTATTTTTAAACTAAAAATACACCAACTACCCAGGCATGTCACAGGACTGTAAGGACATTACAAAAAGCTAAGATGAAGGCAGGGAAGAGGAGGAGAGAGAGAGAGAGAGAGAGAGATGGTTGAATCTTTAATTGGAGGCAATTTGATTCATTTTGTTGCGTTGGAGTCGGGCAGTCCAGGCAGACAAGGCCTGAGACTGAGTGTGTATCATTTTTTCTTTGTAGCTGTCAGGGTAATTCATGCCCCCAGGGGCATGTTCAGTGGCTAGGCTTCAGGATCCCATTCCTTTTGATCCAGCCCTTTATGGGCCACATTTCAGCCTCTCTGGGAATCCAGGCCATCACCTCACCTTTCCTTATTCTTAGGCCAGGGACACAGCATTGTGCTATATGTTTCATATCACTCTGTAATCTTCGGACAGTCTTACATCAATTAATATATATTTATTAAAACCACTGACAGGTGAAGTAAAAAAAAAAACATTTATTATATCATTACAGTGGCACTTCTCAATCGGTAGGATATATTTGGCAGCAAGTGAACAGTCAGTCAAAGTGCCCGTGCTGTCGCTTTTCCACTGCTGAACGCGCATACAATGAGAACATGAGCATCAGAACTGGACCATGGAGCAATGAAAGAAGGTGGCGCGGTGTAATGAATCATGTTTTCTTTTACAACATATGAAAGGCTGGGCATGTGTGTGTCGCTTACCTGGGAAAGAGATGGAACCAGGATGCAGTAAGAGAAGAAGGCAAGGCCTTGAGCCTTGAACAAGTTTGATCAATGGCAGCATCACATCACGACTTACAGGACGAAGCATCTTGACGCTAGATAGCACAGCACACCTTCAGAGGCATAGTGGTTTTTAATGTCATAACTGATATGTCATTATAGGTAGTGTAGCTTTATGGAAGAAAGGATTTCACGTGTTGCTATAATAAATAACACATTACAGCCTTGTCATTTGATTCACTCCATTCCACCCACTGCAACTTCGCTCCTTTTTATTTATGCATTGTTGGACCTCATATTCATGAAGGTTTGTTTGGATTCATGCACTGGAACAGTCGCAAATCAGCAGTACCACTTGTTCTTTATACATAAACAAATATCAGTGCCTACACAGCCAACCAATCAATGCAAGGCAAAAAGGTGAGAGAGACACCTGTACTTCTCCCAGGGAACTGAAACTGCAGCCAGGACTTCATCTCAAGTCAAATTATGATTTCTTTTTAAGGCTGCTGTTCGAGATGACTAATCAATAGCATGGTTATCTCAGTGTTTTGTGTTTTTTCCCCTTCTGTCTTCCTGACCAGCAGAGACAGCAAGACTGAGGCCCATGTAGGCAGGTCAGCCGAACCCTAGCCAGAGACACACTTGTGTGA
Organism: Clarias platycephalus; assembly: GCA_030068275.1. Classification (NCBI taxonomy): domain Eukaryota; kingdom Metazoa; phylum Chordata; class Actinopteri; order Siluriformes; family Clariidae; genus Clarias; species Clarias platycephalus. The sequence continues at coordinate 15,609,206 of JAQQZT010000038.1, read as the reverse complement.
AGAATAATATTTTCCAGCTTTTTATCAGCATTTGTTCAGTGGGTCATGGAGACAGTCTGTCTTTGAGAGCCAGATAACCAAGTGAAAGCCTCTAATTGCACTGTCTCTGCCAGACTGATTTAAACGCAATCATGCGCTCTCACACACACACACACACACACACACAGACAAGCATTCCTAACGACCCCAAATTAGAGGCACTGTAAGAAGAAAGCTTTTGAGGCAGAGTACTCCCACCCGAAACCAACCCATACTTCTCTATACTGCTATTTGAAGGTTCTCATGGTAGATTAATTAATTGTTTACAAGCATATATTTGTCATCTTAGAAGACATATACATCTTAGCATGGATCATGTCAGAATTAGAATCAACTATCTGTGCTGTACAATATAGTAAAATACAGGCCCGCCAAAAGCTTATTGACAAAAAACACATACGTCTAATTGCATGTATTATAGAACTGTCGGGATAATCACTGCGCATTTGTGTATGAAAAGAGTTATAGGTTCATTCAGTTTTGTTCTGGATTGCCTTTAGAAGAAAGGATATATTACAGTGAGAGACGAAAAATACTGCACAAGAAAGAAATGCCAACACACACAGAAAGTAAAGAGCTAGGGCCAAAGCAAACTGGCACTGAGTGGATTTTCACACATTGGAAAGACCCAGTCCTCACACTAGGGCAAAAACATTCACATGTAGGCCCTAAACACACTTAACATGGCCTCCATTAATAACAAATTACTGACTTGGCACAACAACAGTGCATGGTGAATAAGGTACGCTAGAATACCACTCAGTAAGGGAGTTTGTTCAAATCGGGAGTCTTGTAAAAGTTCCCCAAAGGGTCAAGTGAGAGAATTGGAGTGTTGAGGGTTTTAATGAAAGTGTGTTTGTTATGTAGAGGCCTGCGCTGACATGGCATGGTGGCTGAGTTTCAGGGACATGGATGAACGAGGAGAGGAGAGGAGAGGAGAGGAGAAGAGAGGGAAGGGCTGCTGGAGAAAGTACAAACAGTCCCAGTGTGAACCGCTGTACTTTTTTTAAATGTTTCCCGAATGCTAGTAAATCCAACCCTCTTAAAAAAATCCATGCTGAAATCGAATGCCAAGCATGACATCATCTCTTTTTTTTTTTTTTTTTTTTCCTTCATTTTTCACAAACTTTATTTACTAAAAAAGCTGAAGAGTTGCTGTGGCCACCACACTAACCATGTACTTACAGCTTAGTGTGCATCACCACACGAGCCAGAACTCAGCTACCGAGCCCATATTAGCAGAAGCTGGTACAGAGATATTTAGAGCAAAACTTAGAATCGGTAGACATTTGTCAGATCCTATGTGTTATGCAAATGCAAAACATCTGTCAGATTGTTGTTCAACTGAAAGTTTGGGGTGGTTTTGTGGCGAAGCCTCATTTGCTGTTTGTTGCTTGGATTTGCATGGGTTTGAGCCCTGTGAAAAGATAGGTTGCATTTGAACATTTAAAAACATGGTTTATCCAAAGGATAAATGAATGCAAGTCAGTTGCATAGTTATTTGGGAAGACGAATGAATAAGTGTACTGATGTATTCTGACAACCTAATAAAGATTAAATAAAGATAGCCAGAGCAGGAGACAGTCTAGAAGCTTTACAGTCAAGAACTATCTTAAAGCCTGAAAGAAAACAATTTGTTCTTAGTCTTGCTTTATAAGAGAAAGGAAACTGTAGCGACTTGGCTGCCTTATACAGTATTTGCAGTCACTGTTCAAGTTTTCATGCAATAATCCTTATCAGTCTTGTTGTACTTTTGGAATTCATTTCTGTGTGTATGTGCATGTTTGTGCACATTTTCTCACTAACAGCCCTGCATCGGATGCTCATTAGCACAGTGACTAGGGTGTTGCAGGTCTTGATAGCGATAACCAGTTGGTCTGGCGTCAGCCTGGTAAGTAAGCAGTGGCTCCCCTTCTAAAAGCCAGCGGTTTGATAGGCTATCAGGAGACAGGCTGTGCTGAGGAGACATGTTGTCCGGCTTTAAATGACCTCCTAAAATAGAGTGGCCTGCACAGACCCAGGCTCCGAGATTTCATCCACTGGAAAGGACCTACAATGGGGATAACACAGGAAGAGCATGTCATTAGGTTAATTTCTTCGAATGGGAGACAACACTGTTTCTGGAGTAGCAGCAAAAGATAACCAGTAACCAGCTCTTTATAACCTTTCACCCCTTACCATTCTACTCAAAAAGCCCCTATAATTTGGTCACACCACTGATATGTAAAGATTAAACTTCTGCAACAGGCAGTGTTGATGCCACCATACACTTCATCACGATGGCCTATAGAATATGCTCAATCGCACCATTTTGCACTTTGATAAGGGCATCGAAAGATAAGCTGTTTAGTGCCAAAGAATACTAGAAAATGTGCAAAATGAACAGTACAGAAAGGATTGCTTTTTTGGTTTTGGAATAAAATAATATAGTTGCTCTTGCTTTTGATGCTGTCAAATGTTTATCAAAGAAAGTCGACCTTGGATGAGTGACTGTCCTGCGAAACATGTTATTTTCATTATGAAGCTTTTGCTACCTCTCTCCACCATTGGTGATTTAAGTCCTTCTGGTGCTGCTTGGGTCAGCCACGTGACCCACTTGTTCACAGCACATGATTTACTCCACCACGACGGCCACACTTCTACTATGACCTCTGACGCTGCCCAGGCCTGGTTCTCCCAGAAGAGCCACTTGTTTAGAAGAACAGATATAATAGGCAGTAATGCCAGTGTAATTTCTCTATTTCCCAGCTAGTGGAAATGAATCACAGCAAGACAGGAGCTGGGAAAGAGGGAAGACCAGCAGGAAGCCTTGGCTTATGAGCTGGAAAACATATAAAGCTTCGGAGAAGCTAATGTAGGGCCCTGTTGGCTGGAGCTTTGTGCTTCTGTACCGTATGTCCTTAACCCAAATCAGTGTCACTGTATTTCTAAACCCAATAAACTAGCTGCATCTAAGTAACTTATATGCTTCATATTTATTACGTAAACTATTTATTCTTATATCCAGTGCCTCTGTGCTATAAAACTCTTAGCTGACCTTAACACAAAACAAGTCATATATATATATATTTTTTTAAAAAGGCCAGTTAACTCAGTTTGGGGGATTATGACTATATAAAAGATGTATGTTGAACTACATAGAAATAGAAATAGAAGGAAAAAAAAACAATACTTAGGAAGCAAAATTTTTAAAAATGAGGTTCTGTGCAAAAGCATTACATAAATAATTTTCACATACCGGCCTATCTGTGCATATCAGGACATGAATCAGACAAGTTATCAATACTGGTGCTGGTGTGATTAATCTCCACATGTCTATTCTCTTGCGCTCCTCTGACAGAGCAGCCATGTTAAAATCAATTAGTTAAAATCTCATCTTTATAGCCCAAGGCAGCCTATGAAAAATAGATCTCTTTATAGGGTGATGGAGTAACAACACTGCACATGGAGCTGTAGATCCCAGCAGCCTAATGAAGCTTTGCTGTATCTGTTCTACAAACACAAGCACTTTCTTCACCACACAGAGTCGTGTTAACCACACAAGAGCAGGACGCATGTGAGAAATGAAAGAAACGCTTGGACATTAGAAGACTCCAAATAGCTAAGTGGGCGCCTATCTGGTACTGTGGCGTGCTTGTCAAGGAGTCGCCGTCATCAGGGCTCCTGGAGGACTAACGACTTCTAATTCTGATTTACTTGATCTGGTATCTGAGAGGAAGCTGCAGACTGCCTGCCAGTCTGGCTCCCTTCATGACCTCAGCACGTAGGCTTGCTTACAATGGGCGGCCAACAGCAGCAGCTCCCACAGCCTCCTGGGTAAAGTCAGTGGCAGAGGGAGGAAATCCTGGTGGGGGAATGTGCCCAGAAAAGCCTTCTTGGGTCAGAGACATAACTGTGCAAAACAGATCTTTTTTTTTTCAAGGTTTTAAAATATCTTATTCTTGCCTTAAAAAAATGCCAATTTTTATGATGACTCTTAATATGTTTTTTGGCAGATATAATGGATTGATCAAATAGTAATGTTCCATTTGATTAGTCTCTGACAGAACCATGGAAGACAAAGCTTAAAGCATGTTTAATAATAAAGAATGGGTCATTGAAGAAATTTCATCGTGACTCAGAAACTTCCTTGAATTCATTCACTCCACGGATTCTTAAAGAAATACAAGCAGAAGTGGTGAACACTCGCCATAAATATGACTGCAAGGCTGGTGCTGGTACAATAACCTAAAATGGGGTTTTTGGGAGGGGGGAATGTCGATGGTGTTAGATTGGTGTCTTGTGGCTGGACATTCGAATTGAGTTTAGGGCAAGTTATTTCAATAAAACCCCAGCTCTGAGCTCCACCAAGAAGTCTGAACATGATACATACGAGACATGGTGTGTAGGGTCCCAAAGCCACTGTTTGTGAAAGCACTGTCTGGGGAGTAAAGATTAAATTATCCCAGCGCAGCCTCTCACTTTGTGCACCACCACTTTGAGAAATGTGTGCTGGACTGTGCAATCTGTGGCCCAGGTGATGCTTCTATGGGGCCCAGGACTAACAGTGATGAAGGTCCTACTTACTGTGTTTTATGAGCTTCTCTCAGCAAAGATGGGAGAATGAGGAAACGTGGCCTCCGCCTGATGTGGAAAATCGGAACAGTAGCATAAATTACTTAGAATAATAGCATATGATGTGAGGGATTCAGAGAATTCATGCATTATGAATTCTACTGCTATTACAGAAACAACGTATTTACCTATACATACAATAATGTAACATATTCCAGAGTCCAGAAAGTCTCTACTCATAAAGAAGGAAAAGGAATCTTACTATATTTTAAATAGCTACTTGTCTTTAATATGTTGATCTAACTGCATCCAAAGAAATCAAAGAACCTACTATCGCCCCCTGGGTAGGACTGATTATATCCATGTTACGTATTGTTAAATGATGAATGTAGGTTTGGCTAGGGGAGATGTCTGCACTCTATTGTCTCATCTCCATAAATTACAATGTCAGCGTGACTCCTCCCTCCATTCAATTGTTTACTTTCTCAATAAACCACTGTTTGGACTTACATCAGTGGAGAGAGCGAGAGAGTATCTGAGAAACCAAGGAAGGAAATTTTGTGGAAAACAAAGGAAAAGGAAAGAAACCATGAGCGATAGCAGCCAGGACCTACACTGTTTCTGCTTACGGCGGGAGCAAAGCAGCACTTGGCGCCATCACAACTGGCCGTCTTGGCGGCCGGGTGCAGACAGGTGGAGAGAGACAAGCGGGTGACTATTGCTAAATACCAAGTGGAAGGGCCAGTCAGGCAGACTTAACGCTGTGTTTATGTATTTTAGATTGAAGTGATTTGCATTCTGCAAGAAAAACACAGAGAGAACTGTAGAAATGACAGACCCCTCCCAAAACCCCCAGACACATTATGCAACTTAAATATACAGTACAATGATTGTAAATGATTACAGTAAAGTGGGTTACACTGAGCACAATACAAAACTGAGTGAATCTTCTTCCTTTAAACATTTAACATAAATGCTGTAAGTAGACACAGAGCTGCGCAGTTCACATTAAAACATGTATACAATGAAATTTCTTAACAAAGAAAAATTCCTACATTGTAACCAACCAGTCTCAAAAAAGTATTTCAAAAAACAAAAAAAATCATGGTTTTAAATGTGCCCTATCATTCTGCTCTGAGATCATATTATTTAATGTATTTAATTATTAATTTCTTTATATTCCTTGTGTCATATTTGGAAAATGAGTCTACATTTTGGAACCAAATGTTTATATATATATATATATATATTTTTTTTTTTTTTCTTAATTAAAAATAACTAAATGGGCTAGTTAGTTCTTGGATACCTTAACCAGTAGTAAAAACAACCGTCTTGTAAAAAATGTATATGCAAATAAGAAGTATGTGCTCCAGCCTAAACACTGTGTGTTTCTATTTGTATAATATGTAAGCGTGATAAGCTCATAGGTCAGGCATGCAATGATTATATCTTATGCACTTTTACACAAATTACAATTACCCTAATTATTAAAAGTATTGGAAGTTTTTCCAACAGCACAATGGCATACAATACAGCTAATTCATTAAGCATTGATAAAGAGATTATAAGTTCAGGTTCAAGTTCATTAGGTGTGCTATGGGAGGCTCTTGACATGTGCAAGACACATTGATAAAAAAAAGAAATTCACATGAGCACATGGTTTCCCTTTCACCCCCCCCCCCCGCCCCCCCCCAAAAAAAACCTATGTCAATAGGTGGATTTGGTACACATAATTACTCCTAGGTGTGAACACTTAATTGCCCCTAGGAGCGCATACTGATATCTTCCAAATAGGTCACATGGTCATGTATGACACAGGGTTTTTATTAAGATGTAATTAAATATTGCTGTCATGCAAGCTATCATTTTTTTTTTCCTTCTCACATGCTCACCTCTCATCTGCTTAGTAGGACATGCCAGTGAGTGCTTTCTAGGAAGAACTAAAGTAAGAACTTTAGGAAGAAGAACTAAGGAATCATGTTTAAGTCTAATTGCAAAAAAGCTCTTGAAAGGTCTGAATACTTTTACTGAAACATCATACTGTACTGTATTTCTGAAGAATGAAAACAGTAATTAAAAAAAAAAAAAAAAAAAAAAACATACATTTTATTATATTATATTTTTATTTACAGTAAAAGCATGTCATAAAGTAAAACCACATTTACAAAAGACTTGTCAGAAACCACCAAATATGATTTCTACATATTTGGGCCAATAAAGGAGCTCCTGGGAGGCCAGAATTTCATGAAGCCAGGGGACTGATCATGGCTCTATCATACTGAGAAAAGTTCCTACCTTTTTGGTATCCAAGCTTAATGTAATACTAAAATTGTGACTGCAACACAGGTTTCATGGTGACTTTTTTAGTTTATTTATGTTATGTGCACAAGACTTAAGGCATCTGCAAATATATGCAGTGCAAATGATTATTAGTTTATCATTAAAAATGTGTAAAAATGTATTATTATGCACATTTTCTTGCTTGTGTGCTCTTTAACATGTGTATAGAATGCATGAGTGTGCGATAACACATGTGCTTATCTGTGAGTTACGTGTATGTCTAAATATTTCTTGACTGCCAGACTAACAAGAGACTGTTGGGAAGTCAGCCCGTCAATTATGCAAATAACAATGTAAGTTAATTATTTCTGTTACCTCCTCGGCGCCTAGTAGTGGAAAACAAAATTCAGTGGAACAGATTCTTGTGTGGCAAGTTGGAATTTGCCTTTTAGCTCACGCACTGACTTTATTTGGTACAGAAATGAAAAAGAACACAAACACGCACACAAATGATTTAAAAAAGAGGGGGGGGGGGGGGGAAAGAGGGGCCTAAAAAGACGACGGGCCTGGCGGCGACTGTGGCAGGACTGAAGAGAAAAATCAGCAGTAATGATTTGAAACAGGAAGAGTGTGGCGTCAGTACAGGCTGGAGATAAGAGGGCTGTGCTCCATACACAAACACAGGACTCAGTGGCTCGCAAATCTACAGGCGCCCCTGCAGTAGCTCTGTCCTCCCACCCAGACTGGGTCCTGTACCACAGGCTGCTGACCAGCACCACACCCACCCCACATTTACCCTGTGATTCTATGCATTTAACTCTACACACACACACACACACACACACACACACACACACACACACAAACAGACTACAGTGCACTGAACTGCATGAAACACCCTAGGCTAGGCTTTATAAATGTAATTACACCTTAACTCAAGGAATTAATTAACAACAAAGCCTCTTGCATGCTTTATACCTCTTCCTGGTGGAAATATTTATTAAAAATTCAGCTGGACTGCAAACTAATTGTGGCCTGTTTTATGGCTTCCAACCTGTTAAATCATGTGACCAGGGACCACTGACCACTTCAGTCCTTTTACACCTGATACTGCATGACTAAGGAGCATGTGCTCCATATTCTCCCATAGAGACGGGTTCTTACACCTTTTGTAGCCAGGGATAGCTTTAACCTTCAAATAATATCCACAGCTATTAACACACAATCCGATCCATTATGGAAAGAGCGCAGTAGAATCTTAGCTGTTTATTAGGACCATCGAGGCTTTTTAAAGTCATTTCTGAACTTTCTAGCAACAGCACACATTAGGTGCTGGACATGCTATTTATAGGCATGTGTTCTTTTTTAACCCAGTAAAGTAAATTAGGTAGTCAAACACCTTAGTAACTATACACTAAATACTGTATAAGAATGTTGATAATGGTGGGTCAGGATTTTCACCACTTTAGGAAAAAAATGATAATTGGGGCCCTCTGGCGATGCTTCATGCAGAACCACTGCTATAGCAGGCAAACCTGTAACGCTGGATAGATTGATATAGACATATAAATAGGGCGTGGTATTTGATGTGGCAGTTATTCGTGTGGTAGATGCTAAGAAAAAAAAGTTAAGGTGAAAGCATTTATGCAGGTCCCAAGAAACCAGGTTGGACCTGGAAATAAGTGCAAGATAGTTGTGTATCTGATTCTGCAAACACTACACAGTCAAACTACGAGTGATAACATCTTACACATTAAAGAAAGCTATCTTTCAATGAACCTTGTATATTGTGTATTACAAATTGTTATATTGACAATAATAGAGTTATAGTACTGCGCAAAACTTGAGTCATCCCTCATTTCTTTATATTTCGCTTCCAACGAGCCAGACTTTCTTGCATTTTTAATGTAGACTTGACGAATTGTTCTCCAGGCTTCCTGAAGGACTTTTATGGCTCTCATTTCTGGCAGGTTTTTGGCTCTTAATTTTAGTCCAGTTCCTCTCCAGTGTCAGATGAGCATTTTTTTGTTGTTGTTCACACAGTGAATCTTTCAAGCATCCGCATCCAACTTCAGATTTGAACCGGAGAGAAACAGGTGCAGATGATCAGGCCAGTGATTCGTATACTGGTGATGCTGAATGGTGAGTGGTTGGAGCGGATGAGCAGAGAAATGAGGTTGCTGATGAGGTTGTTGCATGATTTGTAAGCACTTTAGGCACTTTGCACTTTTACTGCCACAGTAAAACATTTGTTCCTATGTATTTAACTGAATCTACTTAATTATCATTTAATTTCATATTATGAAACGAGGGGTATCTCATTTTGCATAGTAATGTATAAACATCAAAGGACATGAAATCAATTCTACAAAATGTTTATTTTTTTTATATAGTTTAATAAATGTTTGGAAACTATTTCACTGGTTTATAGAGATACAGGATTATGTTTAGTGAGGGGGAAAAAAATCATGTTCTATGTAAATAATTAATTAGACAACAGCTACCAACTGAGTGTTGCTTCATCTGTTTGAACTGTTGCTCATGCTCACGTCACAGGCAGCAATGCACTCGGAGGAAAACACTTGACAACATACACCAATCAGCCATAACATTATAACCACTGAGAGGTGAAGTGAATAACTTGATGTATTGATCGTCTCGATACAGTGTCTAGTGTGTTTGATATATTTGGCAGTAATTAAACATTGTTTCCATGCAGTTGATGTGATGGAACCAGAAAAACATGGGAACGCATACTGTAAGTATTTGAATGACTTGGAGAAGGGTGTAATTGGGATGGGTAAATGACTGGGTCAGAACAACTCTAAAACTTCAGCTCATGTGGGATGTCCCCGGTCTGCAGCAATCAGGACCTACCAAAAATGGTCCAAGGAAGGAAGACTGCGAACCTGAAACAGGATCAGGTCTACCGGCAAAATCTCTTACAATGGGCGCATGAGCATCAGAACTGGACCACAGAACAATGGAAGGAGGTGGCCTGGTCTGATGAATCATGTTTTCTTTTACAGCATGTGGTGTGTGTGCCTCGCCTTACCTGAGGAAAATCTGAGGCAGAGGCAGTGTTATGCTGGGATACCTTGGGCCCTGCCATTCATGTGAATGTTACTACCTACCTAAACATTGTTGCTGAGCAAGCACACCCATTCATAGGAACAGCACTCCCTGACGGTAGTGGCTTCTTGCAGCTGGATAAATGCACCCTGCCAGGCTGCAGAAAAGGTTCAAGGATGGTTTGAGGAATACAACAAAAAGTGTGAGGTGTTGACTTGGCCTCCAATGTCTCCAGATCTAAATCCAATTGAGCATCTGTGGGATGTCCTGGAAAAACATGTCAGATCCACGGAAGGCCCTACTTCACAAATGACTGGATTTAATGGATTTGCTACTGACGGCTCACGTGGGACGTCCCCTATCTTGAGTCATCCCCTATCTTGCGCCAGATACCATGGCTTACCTGCAGAGGTAAAGTGGGTCAGGGATTACACTAATGACAGACAGTTTGACCACCTTTTTTTTTTTTTTTTGCAAAATGTTTGTTCGATAATGTATATAACGTTTTGTTGGGGAAACTGATTTTTTTTTTTTACCTTGTAAAGTAACATGAGCCTGGAATCCCAACAAAGTAATCTCAGAAATACTGTCCTTAAGGCTCCTCTCTCTCTCTCTCACACGCGCACACACACATGCCGAGTATCTGTGAGAGTGCTGCTGCCATCCGTTCTCCTCCACAAACCAAAAAAGAGGCAAAGAAAAAAAACAGCATTCCAGAAATGTATTGTCCCAGTCAGCAGTTTTACTATAGGGGAAAAAATATCTATCAGCCATTGGTGCATTACTTTTTTTTTTTTTTTAAATGTTAAGTTATTTTAAATTTGTGGTCAAAATGCATTGCTTTGTAAGTACCAAAGACACAGCAACAAACAGAACATGACTGGATGGAGGTCAGCAAAACATGAAAAGGAATTTGGAGAGCAGGCTGCTGCTGATAACTAAGGGAGAGTTTTGGCACATGCTGAAGGATGCAGGAGATTCCTAGACACTTTAATAAAAGCAGTCAAAGGGGTGTTATTTTTTTTTTTTTTTTTTGACTCATCTCTCACACAGGCCTTCAATATTCTGCTACAAGCCACTGGACAATCTTTGTGTAAAAATTGCGATTTCCATTTGATTTTTAATTTCCTGTCTATAAACTCAAGCTAGTGATTCTATATTAGCACTTTACCCCTCATCTAATTTCCTAGCGTGTAAATGTGTAGTGACGACATGAAAACTATTAACTGGTAAGACAGCTGCCCGGGACTGTGGTTGGAAATCTCCATCCAAGAACAAACGCGGTATCAATTTCTGCCATACTGTATTCCATCATTATCTGTTTTAAGGAAACCACATCTGTATTTAATCCAACAGTTCTGCTACTGCTAGGAGAGAAGCCACATGGGCCCTCATGATGAATGCACGGCAAAAGCAGTCGAGCAGGTAACATCTGACATTGATAAAGACTAAAGAAAGAAGAGAAAGAAAGAAGTAAGGAAAGTGAAAGAGAGGAAGCTACAGACACTGTACTGTATATGGAGGAAGAGAAAGCGAGATGAGGAGAATGACCAGCAGGGTTTCAGTCTAAAGGATTGTAATTACAGCCATTCTCATCTCTGTGATTGCAGCCCTGCGTTTCCTAAACCGGTGGTAAAAATAAGGCTGAATCTGGTGGGCTGGAGGCAGCACTACCTTCAGGGCTAGTCGTACACCATGCAGAAGAAAATGATTAAGCTCAACAAGCAGTTGTTGAGTTCCTGCTCATATCATGACGGGTTGCCACATCAGATCATTTGACAAATGCACAATCTTGTATTTCTTTTTTTTTTACATTGAATGCCCTTCCTATGGCAACCCTCCCATTTTCTGACTGGGCTTGGCACCGTACTGCACGGAGTGACTGGTTTGTATGGAGTGTAGCAGTGAATAAGAACAAACCATTTTCAGCTTCTCTCCTCCCCATATTAGGGATCAGAGTTGTGTTTATTTGCCTTCAAATTTGGCGTAAAGACAAAAATGATCCACCATAATTAAAAAAAAAACGTCTGGTTGAAGTCAACGTTTAAAATAATAATAAATTATACATACGAGCTCTCAGACTTGTTATGGCGGCTTGGTAAACATAAATTGAATCATCTCACTATCATGATCGTCAGCTGAGAGGCAATCACCCTGTCTTCATCCTGTCCAGTCTTTAACAGCAGCCAGCAGCTCTTGGATTTTACTCAGTAAACACAGTTGAGGCCTCAGTGCACGGTGAGAAACATTAAGAGCTTTTTAAATGCCCCTAGCTGCAATTTTAGCTGTAAGTTACCAGCACTGATCCAGGGAAGTGCTAATATTCAGTTTCAGAGGCATGCACGTTGGATGCATGCAGAGCATGTATACAGAGCATCAGGCGTTTTTTAGGCAGTGTGAAATGTTGGAGGCATGAGAGCCTAAGAATGCCTTGACGAGTTGGGTGAAGTGTGAGACAGATATATGGATGCCTAGAAATGCAAAGACAGCATAACAAAGTTGAGGAACTTCCTGTTATGGGTCATCAGACACCCTTTAGATAACAAAACCTTAGCCTCGACTGGGCCCTAACACCGTGAAACACATTCTGCCGTAAATGCTACAATTCATGTTTGTCATACTTCACATTTAAACACCTAGCGAAGCAAATTATCAGACATTTTTCTTATTAAAATGATAGAAGCATATGGTCACTGGATGTGAAGGTGTAGCCCATGTGGTAATAATGCCTAAAATATTACAAGTTCATAACTGCCAACAATGTGTTGACCATAAATTCTTGAAGTAGCCTACACCACTGCTATTATCTCACTTCCAGTGCGAGGCATTTGGAGTGTGTGATATGGGTACATTCCAGGCAGACTCTCATCCCCAACACCAAGAAGCATTGGCATTGCAGTCAAACATCTCATCTGCTGAGGGGACTGAATGAATGAACAGCAACTGTCTGTCATGCCTCTTAAATAAATGTGCTGGGCCTGGAGCCAAGAGAGCATAGGCCAAAACAAAGATATTGTCCATGCCTTTGGCATGCTTTAAAGAGGAAGAAGGATTTGTTTAATACTTAAAGCCAAGAGTGCTTTTATTGTGTTTTCTGTGTGGCTTGGTAACTGTTCTATTTCCCCTGGTTTTATGCTTTTCAGACAAGTATCCATTGCATTTTATCTGAATCTTCTTCTTTATTATTTTTTAAAGTACAAACAGAGCTTACTCAGATTAGAAACAGCACAGTCCATCGGTCAGTCAATTCTTCTCATAAGGATACCTTGCTTGTTATATAAATGGAGAATTCTTTTTACTGACTACTCAGGAATGAGGTCTAGATGTTGATGATAAGCCTGTGATCCCGAGGCTGTTTGTGTCTGCACAGACATCACAGGATAACACCACTCTACTACCTAGAGAAATCTCTTTTTATAACCCCATTTTTCTCAATTATCATGCAAGAGTTAGTTCCCCTGAAGCTATTCACATTGGAGGATGAAGACTACACTGGGTCCCTTTGAGATAAAAAAAAAAGAAAGAAAGCTACTAAATCTTCTTGAACTTCTGATAACGCTGAGACAGACAGCAGAGAGCAGATAACTGCCTCTTTACGTATGTATGTATGTATGTATGTATGTATGTATGTATGTATGTATAAATATATATACATAAACCTATGATAAAAATGATAAACCCTTCATTTTATAATTATAAACCCTTTGGTTTATATTTTTTATCATAGGTTTATGGTACAGGATAGAGACAGAATATCAAGCAAAAAAAACAAACAAAAAAAAGCACACGATCCAAATGTTATAAATCGATAAGTATTTAATCCCCAAGCAACCAACAATAATTCTGGCTCCCACAGACTGGTTATGTGCTCATATGGTACACATATTAATTTAAGA
>JAQQZT010000038.1:15521385-15535929 GCA_030068275.1 Clarias platycephalus | reverse complement strand
AGGAGAAAGAATGCTGAGTTGCATCCAAAGAACACCATACCTACTGTGAAGCATGGGGGTGGAAACATCATGCTTTGAGGCTGTTTTTCTGCAAAGGGGCCAGGACAACTGATCTGTGTAAAGGAAAGAATGGATGGGGCCATGTATCGTGAGATTTTGAGTGAAAACCTCCTTCCATCAGCAAGGGCATTGCAGATGAAACGTGGATGGGTCTTTCAGCATGACAAACACACCGCACGGGCAACAAAGGAATGGCTTCGTAAGAAGCATTGCCCAGTGACAGCCAGAAAAACATCACTGCTCTAGAGGAGATCTGCATGGAGGATTGGACCAAAATACCAGCAACAGTGTGTAAAAAAAAAACCTAGACTTACAGAAAACATGTGACCTCTGTCATTGCTAACAAAGGGTATATAACAAAGCATTGAGATTTGACCAAATACTAATTTTCCACCATAATTTGCAAATAATTGTCCCGGTGGCTGACTAAAAACTTTTTTGCCCCTGTGTAAGCTGTTTTTATAGAAATAAAATAATTGAAAAAGTGCATTAATATAAACCTATAATGTTCTTCATAGTCAGAAAAAAATTAAAGCTACTGTGATTTAAAAAAAAAAGAAAAAAAGCTGGGTTAGGTTGAACTTTTGATTAAAGATGGATTGTTTCACTTATAATTCACTATATCACAATTCACAGATCAGAATTATACTCAGCTTTAAACTGCCTGGAAAATTAGCTTTAGAAGCTTTATTCACTTTTAAAGCTTCTGATATGCTAATTGTTGTATTTTATGTTTAGATTTTTGTTATGGATGTTTTTTAAGGCCTACCTACAAACTCAGTGCCTCTTTGCCTGACATCATTGGAAAATCCAAAGAAAACATCCAAGATCAATTGTGGACCACCACAAGTCTAGTTCATCAACTTCTAAATAGCTGGAGGCTGCAGCCACCATTCCACCCAGGAAGGAGATGCATACTTTGGTACAGAAAGTTCAAATCATCCCCAGAAAACAGCAAAGAATCTTGTTATGGTACTGTAGGAAGCAGGTACAAAAATATCTATATCCACATTAAAACGAGACCAAAATATAAGGAAGAAGCTACTGCTTTTATTTGCAGCTGTAAACTATGGGGCCAAATACTATACTTCTTGGAGAAAATTTAAGTGTGTGGCCATAATCACCATCGGCTTGCAAGCCAAAGAATACCATCCCAGCCTTGGAGCACTGTGCTGGTAGCAACATGTTGCGGGGGTGCTTTGCTCAAAGAGGGACTGATGCACTTGAAAAATAGATGACATCATGAGGAAGGAAGATTATGTGGACATACTAAAGTAACATTTCAAGACATCAGCCAAGAAGTTAGCTTGGTCACAAATGAGTCTTCAAAATGGCCAGCATACTTCCAAAGTTCCAAAAATTCCAGCAACATATTTTTAAAGCTTGTGGAAGGCTACTCGAAACATTTCACCCAATTTAAAGGCAATGTTTCCAAAGACTAAGTGTATGTAAACTTCTGACCCACTAGGAACATGATTGACAGAAATAAAAGCTGAAATAATTCCTTGTCTCTACTATTATTTTAACATTTCACATTCTTAAAATAAATTAGTGACCCTACCTGACCCACGATAGGGATTATTTACTAGGATTAAATGTCAGGAAAACTGAGTTTAAATGTACAGGTGCATCTCAATAAATTAGAATATCATTGAAAAGTTGATTCATTTCAGTAACTTAATTCAAAAAGTAAAAAAATGTGTATAGATTCATTAAACACAGACTGATATATTTCAAGTGTTTATTTATTTATTTATTTTTGATGATCATGGCTTACAACTAATGAAAACCCAAAATATATATATTAATAAATAATAAAAAAAAATTTTAATTAACACAGAAATGTTGGAATACTGCAAGGTATGAACATGAATACTGGGTCAGAACTCCCTTTGCATGAATTACTCAAGCAATGCGGCGTGACATGAAGGCGATCGTTCTGTGGCACTGCTGAGGTGTTATGGAAGCCCACGTTGCTCTGATAGTGGCCTTCAGCTATTCTGTGTTATTTGGTCTGGTGTCTCTCATCTTCCTCTTCTCCATAGATTCTCTACGGGGTTTAGGTTGGACGAGATTGCTGGCCAATTAAGTGCAAGTATACCATGGTCCTTAAACCAGGCATTAGTACTTTTGGCAGTGTGGGCAGGTGCCAAGTCCTGCTGGAAAATTAAATCAGCATCTTCATAAAACTGGTCAGCAGAGGGAAGCATGAAGTGTTATAAATTTCCTATGAAATTTCCTTCATAGACAGCTATGCTGACCTTAGACCTGATAAAATACAGTGGACCAACACCAGCACTCCACTTGGAGTGGCTCTCCAAACCACTACTGACTGCAAACTTTACACTGGACTTCAAGCAATTTGGATCCTGTGCCTCTCCTCTCTGCCTCCTGACTCTGGGACCTTGATTTCCAAATGAAGTGCAAAATGTAAAAAACATTATCTGAAAACAGGACTTTGGCCCACCGAACAATAGTCCAGGCCTTTTTGTCCGTAGCCCAGGTAAGACGCCTCTGAAGTTGTCTCTGGTTCAATAGTTGCTTGACACAAGGAATGTTACAGTTGTAGCCCATGTCCAGAAAACGTCTGTGCATGGTGGCTCCAGCTGCAGTCCACTTCTCCCCCAAATTCTTGAATGGGCTTTGTTTCACAATCCTGTCAAGGCAACTGTTATCGCTGCTGCTCGTGCACCTTTTTGTAGCACATTTTTCTTTTTATTCAACTTTGGAATAGCTTAGATACAGCACTCTCTAAACAGCCAGCCTACTGACTCAGACTGAGAGGCCATTTAAAGGCTCAGAAAACCTTCGCAGGTGTTTAGAGTTAATTAGATAATTAGAGTGTGAGTCTTTTTACAATATTCTATATTTCTGAGATACTGCATTTTGGGTTTTTATTAGCTGTAAGGCATAATCATAAAAAATTAAAAGAAATAAACACTCGCAATATATCAGTCTGTGCAATTAATCTATATAATATGAGTTTAACTTTTTGTATTGAATAACTAAAATATATACATTTTTCAATGATGTTCTAATTTATTGAGATGCACCTGTATTTGGCTAAGGTGTATGTACCATAGAAGAAATAGTCACAGATATTTGGTAATGACTTGTTTTCTTTTGTAGACTCAGTATGGGAACCCCACAATCTACATCACTGAAAACGGAGTCTCTGAGAAAATGATGTGCACAGAGTTGTGTGATGACTGGAGGATCCAGTATTATAGTGATTACATCAATGAGATGCTGAAAGGTGTGTGATTGAGCTCATTATTTAATCAAAACTATTTTGGGATACTGTTTAAGCCAAATAATTTTGGTTTTGCTTGCTTCCTGCAGCCATCAGAGATGGAGTAAATGTGAAGGGCTACACTGCATGGTCTCTGATCGATAAGTTTGAATGGGATGAAGGGTATTCTGAGAGATTTGGCCTGTATTATGTAGACTTTAAGAATAAGAATAAAACTCGTTACCCTAAAGCCTCAGTCCAGTACTATAAACGAATCATCAGCTCCAACGGATTCCCTAATCTTCGAGAGGTACCAGCTGTTTCTTCTGTGCTCTTTCTGTTAATCAACTAACATGCTACAACTTGCAGTTGGATTCAAATAGTTGAGATATTAACACCACAAAGGCATTTATTACAAATATACTGAGTTATTTATATTTACATGTATAATAAGACAACAACATATACAAAGACTGACAGATGTAGTTCTTATCTGTATTTTTACAAGTACTGATTTTTGATTCTCTAATGTAAAATTTGACAAACAGGTGAAGAGACACACCAGTACTAATAAAATGTGTGATTCATATGGCCATTGGCAGGTTGAAAACTGGAAGAGAAAGGCTGTAGAGATGTGTTCATCTAGTAACCAGCTCCTGGCTGCAGGTTAGTGCATCTACAGGGCTAGTAAAGGAGAGAAGGATTAGTTGGGACAAGAAACAATATCCATCTGAAGAGAGAAGTGAAAAATAATAATCAGAAAAGTGGCCATATTATGACATAAAACTTCTATCGACACCTGGATCTTTACCAATCTGTTTTGCAAAGCCCACATGACAGCCACAATCCATCACAACTTATCTGTAATTCAGAGATTTAGATTAGATGGGGATGCCATGCCATGCAAGCCCAGAAGACAGTTAGATTGGCAGAGGCTTTAATGGGACAGAAAACTTCAGAAGACTTAACTCATTAACAACGTGCTATTTTGTTTGCCCTGTAGCTAATAGAGAACCATAAGAAAATAGGGATCATGCCGAGATACCAAATGATTGGTTTGTGGATGACAACCTTGGAACTAGTGCATAAGTCAAATTAAATGTGCTCTTTTTGGTTTGGCAAGCTGTTTGAATTGTCCTCTCAAAACAAGCAAAAAAAAAAAAAAACCTCTGTGTGGTCTGCTTCTATAAATATGTGGTTTTAGCCAGCATAGGCCTGGGAGGCCAGACCGCCAAAAACTGCATCATAATTACTTATTCAAACAGTTTTCTTACACAACAAGTTACACAACAGTTTTATTAATATTATTAAAACTGTGGCTCAGGACTGGTTCTTGCTGCAAAGAAGTTGATAATTTAACCGATTGAGCTGACAGAGTAAATCTGATCACAAGTGACTGTGATTTACAAAAGCTGCTTTTCTATACATCTTCTGACTGTTTATAAAAAATAAAAATAAAAAAAAAGACTGCAGTATATTTGTTTAAGGATACAAGCTTTGCATTATTGAGTTTCAGAAATTTAGTCAGTTATTCATACTCAGGCAACATCATCCAGTGACAGTAATTCAGAACCATGTTCCATCTTTTAATAGCAGGACCTTAAGAGTTATTTCAATTGTTCAGTATAGCAAAAAAAAACAGCTGTCAATGAAGCCAATGAATTTGCCAATGTGGTGCAACTTGACAGTTTAACGGGTCTACTGGGATTTTTTGGCAGCTAGTGAAACCTCAAAATGAGCTGAATGGCTCATTATGCTAGTGGATCAGTTGTCTTAAATTGACAAGATGTACTTTAAATACACTGGTGTACTCCTTGCCTGACAGAATAAGAAGAGAGTGAGATCTATCCAAGTACAACCCCAGTTCCAAAAAAAGATGAGATACTGTAGTATGGAAAATGGTAATAAAAACAAAGAAGTGTTAACTGTCAAGTCCATTCCCTCTGAACTATAGTGAAAACATCGCAAGAACATTTTAACACATGAATTACATTTTCGTTGCAAGTATGCACTCATTTTAAATTTCCCAAAAGTTGGGACTGTTTAGCAATGTGTAACATCACCACTTCTGTTAATAAAACTTTACAAATTCGGACTAAGACAACGGTTGGGGACAGTTCAGGACTGCAAGCAGGCCAGTCTAGCACCTGTTCTCGGTGTTTAGCAGCCATGCACATGCAATCTGAGCAGAATGTGGTTTGCCGTTGTATGGCTGGATGTCTCTGGAAAAAAGGGTGTTTGCATTGCAGCATGGTTTGCTCCAAAATTTCTGCATTAATGGTGCCCTCACAGATATGCAATTCACCCATGCCATTGCACTGACACACACCATACAACACGTGATAGTATTCGGCCCTCCCAGTAGTAGCCTTAATGTTGGAGCCCCCTAATGACGGGGAGGAATTTGGCATGACTAAATTAGGGATATAATTGAGTGGTGGGGGGGGGGGGCCTGTTCCAGCCACCAGGTTTGAAATGAGTGCATATTCTCAACAATTTAATTCACATGGTAAATCATCAAATATTTTGTACTATTTTCAACATAGTACAAAGTGAAGCAATTTTACAGATGGCTTCTTTTTCTTTTTATTGCCAATGTCCATACTGTCCCAATTTTTTTTGGAGTGTAAATTGTGTATTTTAGAAGCTACCATAGAGGAGAACAACAATTATTACAAAACCGTTTCTTACTAATTGAAAATACTGAAATTGTGTAATGCAGTGGGTCCTCAAACCTACCTTTTTAAACCCAAGATTACTCTCCAGTCAGGGTAAAGTATTACACATGACTATAACCATGTTCATTAAAGTCAACACAGGTATAAGGTTCTAGATAAGACCAAACGATATTTCATGAGTGTACTCCTTATGTGTACTCCCAGTGTATTTCAGCTACTACACTGCTGTTATATCCACATTAATAAATAATAGGTTCCGTACCAAGTCTAATACTTTTTTTACATCAAAGTGTTCAGTTGCCATAATTCCAGCCTAAGCTCACTTTTTCTTTTTATTAGAAGAACAAAGGAATACAGCTGCCAACATTCTAAGACTTATTCATGGTAAGCCGTCAGACATCATGCACACACCCTCGAACAAAAATGTTTTATAAATGTCTGAAGAAAGTATCCACACCTTCAAGTGCTCTAGCTTTCAAATGCAAACTCAATTAAATTGCATAAAGATATGTTACGTGTTTTAAAAAAAGATCAAATAGAACACTATGCTAGCAGAGCACTATAAGCTGTTCTGAGCAAGAATTTAGTATATAAAACACTACATTGTTTTCTTGAGTGACATTATGCTAACGATTGTGTTTAATCATCATTTCAGATCCTTTGACCAGCCACATGGAGATGGTAACTGAGATAGTTGTCCCCACTGTATGCACCCTCTGCATCCTCATCTCTGCACTTATTCTCATGTTTCTCCTTCGCAAACGCACCTAGCAAAGGAGCAAGGACTGACCACATACATACATAAGACAATGCTAAAATGTCTAACCTATTTTACAAAACAAAAAACCTGTGATATACAGTATGTAGGAAAATCCTCAAGCTAAATGTAATACTTTCTTAAACCCAGGTTTGAGTGATTATACTGTACACCGCATCAAAACATCTTTGCATGAGTAGTGGCTTCATATGATGAAAATTTATTTCTAATTGATTAGGTTATGAGAACTGAAACCCTTACCTCATAGGATGATAATTAACCTGAAAGAAAATATAGTTTAAAAAAATAATAAATATGACCTTGTAAAAGTTTAGAATAATTTTCCATGGTGATCTCCGAAGTTTAATTTCCACAAATAAATGTCAGTCACAGCATTTGACCAACTGGTCAAATTATCGCTGAATAATTTAAGAAGTTCTGTTCTATGAGCTAAATTTCCCATTGTTCATTAGCATTCAAACCATTACAACTCATTGACACTACAGATGGGAGCACAATCAGCACACGCAACAGCAGATCATTGCCAATTTGAAGTAGTTAGATCCATTACAAATCTATTACGCTTAGGCTTTCAATGTGTGGTACATAACTGGATTAAAGCACAACATTCAGTGAATGAGAAATGCATTCTTAAAAATAAAAAATACTTTTAACAGCCTTGTTTTATTTACTTTCTGGAGTGATTCGTAAATTTCTACTTTAGGGTGAAACGTATGTTTTCTTATAACTGAGGTGTATTTTGACAGTGACACGTTTCATATTGTTGCTTACTGCATGTTCACCATCACAATGGATTTGAAATGAAGCAATTAAGATGTGATTGAACTGTAGACTTTTACCTTCAGTTCAATGGTTTAACAAAGGTTCAAAAGAAATTAATAAGTTTATGGATTATGAATAAAATAATAAAAGTATCCTGTACTGGGTCACAGGAGGCCTGGAGCCGATGCCAGGGAACTCGGTAAATGAGGTGGAAAATGCTCTGGATGGAGTGCCAATCCATTTCACACTCATTTACACACTACAGGCGATTTGGAAACACAGATTAGCCTAATCTTCATGTCTTTGGTCTATGGGACGAAACGAGAGTACCCAAAGAAAACCTACCAAGCACGGGGTGAACATGCAAACTGCACGAACAAAGACCTGAGGCAGCAATCAATCCCTCGACCCTGGAGGTGTGAGGCCACAGTGCCGCCATATTAGAAATAGTCAGGCTTTTTTTTTTTTTTCTTAAGCAAAGTCTAATCTGGACTTTTTGTTCTTGAGTGTTACTATTGGTTTGCATCCTGAGGTAAACCCACATGTATTTATACACTCTTGTTTCCCGACTCTCAAAAAAATGCCCTAGACTTAGATAATAGCTGTGAAGGCGTTTTTCTTCATCGAGGAATGTTTTCTTCGATCAGTTACTTTAGTTGTCTTCTGCGGTCTTTCAGGTCTTTTGGTGTTGTTGAGCTCTCCAATGCATTCTTTTGTTTTCGTTTTTTTAAATGTACCAGATTGTTAATATGGCCACTACTAAAGGTTCTGCTATCTCTCTGAAAGGTCTGTCTAGTTTTTTCAGCCTAATGATGACCTCCTTGACGTGCCTTGTTACCTCTTTGGAGTTTCCATGAATAGCTGCCAAATGCATATTAATTTGAAGCCAGGTCTTTTTAACCTCTTAACTTGTCATAAAATCACGAAGAAACAGGCCACAACTATTCATCAGGCAGCTTAATCAATGAATTGTCCAAAATTCATTGTGACAGCAGAGGCAAAAATAATAATAATCGCTGTCACTGTACAAATACTTATGGACCTGATCAGCTAGAGCTCAGCTGCATTTAACCTGGTTCTTCCCATACCACAATATTTATTCACTGTGTGTGAGATGTGATGTCAAACATTTTTCAGACAGTAATTACATAAGCAAATGAAAATGAAGCATTACATTAAAGAGCTTTAAATGTTCGTTTATAACAATTCAATCCCCATTTATAAGGTAATTTGAGACAAATAATTAGTTTTAGCAGAATCTCTGGTTTCACATCAAGTTAATACACAAGATAAAAGGTCACATTTGAAATGTCTGACCTGCTAACTGAAATTGGCCAGACTGCAGCACACCATTGTTCTGAAGTATGCAGTCTTCTCACTCTCACCATTCATTGAGCCCTCCAGTGGCACATCTGAAATGTGGAGTGGTTAAAAGACTTTTTCTTTCAACTAGAAAAAAGGCTTCAATCATGTGAAGAGCATGGTTCATGCAGGTGAAGAACAAACAAGTAATAGATACTGCTTTCCTGGGAATTTCACCTGAATCAAAGTTGAAATGATCCACTAGAGGTTTATCACTGAGATGCCAGGAAGTCTTCACCTCTCGTGACCCCTGCCCACTAGATACCTCCACTCCCCATGAAGCGGGCTGCTCTCTATGAATAGAACGGATTAGGCAAAAGCATGGTCAAATTACATGTTTTGTTGACCGTGAATGTTTATTTATTAATATAGTCACCAGACTTGAAGATCAGTGAAAATCTGAGTAGCTCTCAAATATGGCATGCGTGAAAAACTGTGTAAGAATTTTTCTAAAGTAGAAGCAACGCATATTCGAGGAAAAAAAAAAAAAAGGTTTGAATACAAAGCTGGCTACAGGAAGAATTTGGAGGCTGTGATTTCTACCAAAGGGGGTGTTACTAAATATTTAATGACTGGATCCTCCAACCTTTGAACCTGACGATTTTATATGAGTAATTGTTTTCCAACAAATACGTCAGCATGTGAATATGAAAGTTGTTCCTTAAGGAGATTTCAATCCTTTTTAAATTAGAAAATCAGCAGAACATGTAACTTGACAAGGGGTACCTAAAATGTTGTACAAGTCTTTATCTCATGCACTTTGCATATTTGTATACATTTGTATTTTTTTTTTCTTCTTTTGTGCAAAACTGAATTTGTGCAGGTTTTTACGTACGTATGATAGAAGTGGCTGATCAGTGCAGGTTTGATTTGCATTTGAAACACATGCTCTTCGTTATAAGGTGCTGTTTTGTAGTACTGCAAACATGACCTAAGAGGGGCGGGGGGGGGGACAGCCATTAAAAGGAACAAAGTTTTTACAGAAACAAGTGGATACAAGAACATAGGAGCAAATTCCTGACTGAGTGAAGAAGAAGAGACGCTCATGTGGCAAGCTGAGAAAGCTGCTGCAGGTTGCCAGGACCTCCAGAAGGTGGTGCAGTTTCCGCAGTCTGATCACCTGCTCTTGTAGATTCACCTCACTGGAGATGTAGTAACTCTGAAAATCATCATGCATTAACACAGCACTGGATGTTAATGCTTATTCACACATGTTAGTATCTCAGTGATATTTCATGCTTTAGAAAAGTGACATTCTTACCAGATGGTTGAGAGTTGTCAGCTCGTTTCCTGTCAGAACAAAAAAAAAACACTCAATCATATCATTACAACATCTATAATTTAACTTCTCTTGATAACTGTAATTTAATTATGAGCTTTCTCAGACAGCTGCTGTTAAATGCACACATGCTAAAATAAAGTGTCATGAAGCCACAGACACTTTAGTTATAATTTTAAAAATGACAACGCTTAGACTACTTAATTATTAGCTTCAAAATTTACACTAGGCTTTTCCAAAAATTTTTTAAATGTCTGTACAGTGAATGTAGTCGTCTCACTCATCGTCTACACCGCTTTATCCTATGGACAGGGTCGCACGGGGCCTGGAGACTTAATGTTAAATATTAAAATCTTATTAAAATCAATCTATATGCATACCTTTGATTGATAGTGTATGGTGATTTATAAAATGTTTAGAATGTTTACTACAAAAATAATTAAGAAAGATCAATCAACTTTTAAATCTCTTGACTTTTATAAGGCACTCAACTTGTATATGAAAATGCTAATTGAAATTTACTTAAATGTCCTTGCCAAAATTTGGTGATCACTTTCAACTCAAATTAGCTTAACTTGCTTGTTCTGCTAACTTCCAGTATCCAGATCTTATTAATTAATAGCTGACAAACTTTAGCCATTTGATCTGTGATAAGTTAAAGCCTCTAAACCTACAAGTATTTAGTAAATCTCCTACACAGATCTACAGATTGGCCCAAAAATGTATATACACTTCAACATGAAAAATACACTACGGCAATTTGGAAATGCCAATTAGCCCAATCTGCATGTCTTTGGATTGTAGAAGAGAAACCCACCAAGCATGAGGGGAACTTGAAAACATCATATCCATAGACCGAGGTGGGAATCTAAGCGGGTCAGAGCTGCCTCACTGTAAATTATTCATTTCGGTTAAAACTAAATTTTCCATCTGACTAGGTATTGTTTTCATGATACACTCGAGTCACATAATCAAGTCTAAATTCATTAACTGGCTCTTTGTGTTTAGAGCAGAAACAATAAAAAAACAATCCTGGCTGAGGGACCCCATGCACTATAAAAATACACTCACAGTAACCATTTCCTTTACAGACTTTAAAAACTGTTGTAAAACTAAACAATATTATTACCAACAAGGTAGTTGATGTAGTCTTTCCTCATCTTGTCCAGGCCAAGCTCCAGCAGCATGATGGCCGGAGTGAGGCCTGTGAGAGGCACCGTGTCCACCTGCTGCTGGTACGACTGCACTATCAGTTTACTCAGAGAGCTACTGCTGTCCCGGTGGACCTGTGCAGCAAAACACAACACATTTTATATACAGTAGCACTGAACACAGCAAAGACATTGACTGCAAGGGAAGAAAGAAATGTAAGAAATAAGAATATTTATTAATTCTTGGAAAAAAGACAATTGGAAAATACTGAGATAAACATTAATAAAATCAACAACTTCTTTAAATACTTTAAGACGAATAGTAAATGACATACCCAAGGTTTAATCTGCCCAAACCGCACAGCTTTGATGACCAATTTCAGGGAGTCGGTTATGTCCTGATATGAGGTCACACCTACCAGGGACAAAATCGATATCACAAAATATTGTATGGTTTATACTTATTTTTAGCAGAGATCCCACCTAACACTCACTTCTTCTCAGTTTATCCCAGAGCTGCTCAGTGAAGTCCAGGTCTCCTCTCTCTATTAACATACAGCCTAATCCCACTAGAGAGTCACTCTTGCTCTTCTGGGTCTGCAGGACAACCATCATATCTATGTGTATAGTATATTGCTCTTTTCTGTATGGAGAATTTAAACTTTCCTATTATTTGTCTATTGTACCTCTGATCCTTTAACATTCTGGCCCGGGACTGCATTTGCAACATTCTCCAGCTCTAAGAACAAACAGACAAAGGAAGAAGAAGAAGGAAAAAAAAAAAAAAAAGTGTAACAAAGCATAAGGGATGATGTCATTATTTGCTACAACAGGGATGTGAAACATTACAGTACCTTCAATAAGTGCTCGGGTTAGGTCCACAGCAGACTGTGTCTCCAGTGGCTCCAACCACTCTATCTCCCCCGTCCTTAAGCCTTCAGCCAAATTCTGGAGAGCAAAAATGCTTTCATACGCAACCTTCATGGTTATAATTTCTATGACCTCTATATGAGCAGGTTATTACACAACCCCAAAGCAGAAAGAGTTTGGACAATACGTTAAATTAAAATTGAAACTGAAAACAGTGATTTGTTAATTATCTTCTACTTGTACAATATGTTATTGCAGACAGTATGAGCAAAAGACATTTCAAGTTATGTCTGGTCATCTTCATTTCATTTGTAAATATACCACTATTCCTGGCATTGCAACATATACTTAAAAAAAAGGATGAGAGGAAGAGGTCAAATGTGATTGTAAGCATGATTTGGTACGAAAGAGGCATTCAGGAAAGGCCTAGTCCTTTAGGAGCAAAAATCGTCAGGGGATTGCCGGTTTGCCAACAAATGGGAATAAATTAGGATGTTTCACCCTCTGCAGTACAAAATGAAAACATCGAAGGAATCTTGAGGAATTTTAAGATGTTAAGGACAGCTGAATAACTGTGCTCTCCAATCACTCAGACAGCACAGTGTCAAGAGGCGTTATTTAATCATAAGCGATACAACCACATGGGCTCAGGATTACTTTGACAATCCTTTGTCAAGTACAGCAATACATAGTTACATCAACAGTTAAGACTTTACTGTGCCGAAAGGAAACTTTATGTTAACCCTGTGTACAGAAGTGTTGTCGACTTCTCAGAGCTTGGTGGCGTCTGGGATCAACCACTGTGCAGTAAAAATGGTTATTGTGGCTTTAGAAGAAATACTTTTGGAAGAAATAGGCACTGCATGCTCCACACTATACCGTAGAAGATAACAACCATCCAGACTGTCACCAGCAACAAGTACAAAAGCCAGGCTCTGTTATGGTAAGGGCTGTGTCTGGGTCCTTGACAAATGTAACTTGCATTGTCGGTCATTGCATCATTAATGCTAAAAAGAACATAGAGATTTAGGAGCAACATATGCTGCCTTCAAGAAGACATCTTTTCTAGGGACATTCATAGAGATTTCACCGATCACCGACCTGTCCCCAATAAACAATGTGCAGTGAATTTTGAGACGCAAAAAAATGACCCAGGACTGTTGCACACTTTGTTTGCAGAACGAATGGGATGAAATTACACCTAAAACACTTCATTACATGCTGATCTTAGTCCCTCTCTTACTAGAAGTGTTTAAAAAATGGCAAGGTTACAAAGTGGTACATGGACAAAATTGTTTCTACCCTTCCATTAAAGATAGGAAAACCCACAATAGTCACTGAAATACCTTGAAACTAAAAAAAGGAATAATGACTGTAATAATGAATTTTAAAAAATGACAGAAAATTAACTAATGAAAATCTGAATTTTTTATTATGGTACAAAAGAAGCATAAAAAAACTAATGAAACTTGCCTGGACAAAAATGATGGTGCTTCTAGGAAAGATTTAAAATAATTTGACTATGCACATGTTAAACTAAAGTGTGTCCTGCAATTATCATCACGGGTGTCTTCAAACTTGTCATCAGTCAGTCTGCCTATTTAAAGGGTGAAAAGTAGTCACTGTGCTGATTGGTATCATGGTGTTAAAGGTAAAGGCTTTAAAAACATCTCCAAGCAGCTTGATGTTCCTGTGACCTCAGCGGCACATATTATTCAATCGTAGTCAAATTGTAGCCAACCTCAAGGTTAAGAAGATATAAAAAAAATTGATGACAAATTGAGGAGACAGATAATACGAATGGTACCCAAAGAGCCCAGAACAACCTTCAAAGAGAGAAGAGGTGAACTCCAAGGTCAATGTACATCAATGTCAGATCGCACCATCCATCGCAGTTTAAGGCAAAGTGGACTTAATGGAAGATGACCTAGGAGGAATCCACTGTTGAAGGCAAATCATAAAAGCGAGACTGGAATGTGCCAATATTCACTGACAAGATGAGATGAAATATTGACATATTGACAGATGAGAAAAGATTTTGAACTTTTTGGCAAGACACGCCAGCTCTACGTCCACAGACGCTTAAATGGAGCATACAGTTATAGGCATATAAAAGCAATGACTGATTCTCATTAGTTAACTTTCAGTACATCTTTATTTATTATTATTTTTTGTCAGTTTCAAGTTATTTCAGTGACCATAGAGGGTTTTACTTTCTTTAAATGAAAGGTACCAGCCATTTTGTCCTCGTGTGTACTTTACTGTCCCAACCTTTTTGAAATATGTGGTTAAAATATATACAGTGGTGTTCAAAATAATAGCAGTGTGTTGAAAAAAGTGAGTAAAGCTCCATATCCATATAATAACTTTTA
>JAQQZT010000038.1:15457229-15467339 GCA_030068275.1 Clarias platycephalus | reverse complement strand
GACCGAGGTGCTTCCTGGGAAACCGAGCCTAACTAAACAAAACAAGACTACAACATAAACTCTGCCCTCTAGTGGGCCAACCCTCACACACACAAAGGAATTGAACCCCAACAGGGAGATAACCATAAGTCCTAATAATTCACAGGTGATTACAATAATGACTAGAATAAAGGCAGAGGGACACCAGAAAATGTAAGGAGGGATAAAGAACACAAAAAAAAACATATAAAAACATATACGTTCAAAAATGTAGGGAAATATAGTATTGAAGGCATGTCACAGAGGATGGGTTTGTTATTGCCAGAGCCGGTCCTGAGCTCCCTGGAGCGCTAAGCCAAATCTGGTGAAGGGGCCCATTCTACAGTACCTGGCCTGTAAGCCATGTAAATAATTTGCCATTGCCACATAGTCACCCCTCTCACGCCAGTTTCCTCACTACACTCAAAATTTTTATAAACTACTACTACCCATTTTATCAGCTGCATCAGGCCCTTTAAAAGTGATGCTTTCTGATTTCCTTTTGTAAATTTCTTAAATACAAAATACTATACTGAAAACTACATGGTTATATAGAGATGTGTATTACCATGTACTGTATACCCACTTGATCAACAATTGCTTAAGGTTCAGAGTTGTTACTAAACCACAAGTGAGAAAAAAAAAAAAAAAATCACTCACTAAAATTACATACCCTGTTGAGAAGTACCATCACACCCATAATTTTCTGGATTGGTCTGCATAATTTAGTAAATCCTTATAAATAATTGATTATAAATTGTATATGTCTGGTGTCATTAGGAAGATATTCATGGGTTGTTTAATGGTTATAACATGGTTGTGAAAATGTACAATGTATAATGCACATTGGTCATTGCAATCTGGAGCTATTACTTTCCACTTTTTCTATTATATTTTATGCGTTGCACAGATTAAGACATCTGGTGTTCAAAAAGTTTATTTGCATTAGATACATAATTAATGCTGATTATTAGAATGCTGATTTCCACTCTGTTAACTGTACATTTCCAGGATGCAGCTCATCACATTTTTGTATAGTAGGTGAGTTTAAGTTCATTGACATAAAAGTGACACACATCATTAAGGCTAATTCACAATTGCTGATGTAAGAATCAATACTGCTGGTTTAGACTCATTGTCACTTATCTGCAGCACTTGGCTCCATATAATGCACTTAGCAGGTTTTTTTTCCCCCTGGTCCCGCAACTTATGCTGAGCAATTTTACTTCCTGTCAGTTAAAATAATCACTGACGATTTATTTTGATTTGTAATGAACAACTTTTACCATCAGATGATTATTGCTATTGTTTACTCTATTACCTGCTACCTCTCTGATAATGTAAGATTAAATCTTTTTGAGAAAAGATAGGATATTTGTTTATGAACCCTGATATGGCCTGCCTCATCATTTTAAGTCATGCAGAACAACATTTTATAGGGTTTGGTAGCCAAGATTCATGCCTTTATCTGTGTACTCCAAATATATCAATCCTATATATTTTATATACCACATGCTTAAAAAAAAATACATTAGTACACGTTAAAAAAAAATTCCAGAAAGAATGCACACATAATGCACATTTGCACATAAATGCAAATCTGATCTCAGTGACATTTTCAAGCTGCAGATAAAACAATCACAAAAAGTTTTGATGTGAGTGTGTGTTGAGTGTGTGTGTGAGTCTGAAATATAACTTCTGGCTTGTAAAATACTTAATGACTAAATAAACGCTGTAATACAGGAATAATATTTTTAAGGAGTCCATATTGTCATCGCTTTAACTTCTTTCCTAAAATATACTTTGTACTGTACTTCAGTACACTTAATTCACAAGATGTAATGCTCAGTTATTGGTCATCTAATATTTGTCATACAGTCATATATATTAGCTACACAAAAAAGACAAGATACTCCAGTGGATATTTAATTGAAGTTTTTTGTCAACAATGTACAGTATAATAATGTAGGTGAGAGGAAGTGAGAGAGAGAGGAAGCAATTCATATCTTTCTAGAGTCCTCTGCTAAACTATTAAAATATGCATGTACTGTATGTCTGCATGTGTGTGTGTGTGTGTGTGTGTGTGTGTGTGTGTGTGTGCGCGTGTGCCTGTGCATATAGTATATACATTATGTGTGTGTGTGTGTGTGTGTGTGTGTGTGTGTTTGTGTGTGTGTGAGATTGATAAATAGATTGATATCCTAAAAATCTTGAAATCATTCAATTACAGACCTGTGATTTGTTCTGTGCTTATGGTATTCTAAATTAAACTTATTGTATGTGGGGAACTTTGTGTACAATCTGCCAAATTTAATATGTAAATTTTAGGTTGGAAAATTATATCTAGCAAGTGTTTAATTTAAAAGATGGTCACTAACCATACATTTTAGGTAGAATGCAATCAGGTATTAGCTGCATTATGATATGTGTAATACCACTCATTGCATACATAATGTAAATTTTTTTAGTTTATTTAAAAGGATTTGTGATTGAGGTTTATATTTTTCATTAAGGGATAGCATTCATTCATTCATTCATTCATTCATTCATTTTCTATACCGCTTTATCCTATATTCAGGGTCGCGGGGGACCTGGAGCCTATCCCAGGAGACTTCGGGCACGAGGCAGGGTACACCCTGGACAGGGTGCCAATCCTAAGGGATAGCATGTTCTATTTAATTATACATTTAATAAATAATAGTAATAGTAACCATTAGGTAACTAATAGTCGAAAATCCTGAAAACCCTAACCCTAGATAAAGAGTGCTTAGGGAACATTTGCTCTGGTTTTTACAATTCAGAAAAACAGTGATTTATTTACTTTTTTAGATAAATTTGAACAAGTGCACACTTCGAATGAATAAAAACTTTGGCCCAAACAGTCATGTTTTTCAGAGCAACCTATAAATTACTGGATCATTTCAGCTTTGAATTGAGCTGCGTATTCATTATCATTGCAGACTCTCAGTAAAATGAGCTATTATGAGCCAGGGGATTTTGTGTACTGCTTACCGTAAGCTGAGAGTGCTTGTTGAATTGTACATTATGGCAGTCATAATTTGCCATGCATTCCCTGAGAGAATGTTTCCCATTAATACAATTTATAATGGGCAAGGTTTAACAAGCCCTGCACATCATTTAGCTGTCTTGTTTGGTACATGTGTTTGTCAATACATCCAACTGTCTGAGTTAGGGTGTATTCAGGTGTAGGATTTCTTTGTGCCCACCACAAATCTAGATACTTTCCTATATGTGTTACAGACCACTGTTCTCTCAGAATTATCCCTCTGGAAAGGTTTCTGGTAATCTTTCATGGAATTGAAATGGCTACATATATCTGAGAATATGACTTGCACACTGTCCCCTACATGTAGTAAGAGCAATCTTCAACACTTCAACACTTAGGAGAAAGGGCATTATCTATTCTGAATGTGCCACCACTCTGCTACCCCCGTAGGAGAGCCCTCTCTTTATTGTGTTAATATTTTCTCTGTGAAATGGTAAAGAGCAGCTCACAGCAGCCATTCATTTGACTACAGCTCTCCAGCATCTGGAATGGTACAGAGTTTAATTTTCTTCTCTAAATGTGGAGCCTGATTCTAGATCACCTGGGTGGAAATTGCCTCTACTGTTCATATTTCTCCTCTTCCAGGACAACTGCAGTGACACTAGCAGATTGGAACCCATAACACTGGACCTTTCATGTCTGCTAGAACCAGCTAACGTGGCCACGCAAGCAAAATATATAAAGCATTCACTTTTAGAGCATAGAGGATGATATTTTATTATGCCAGTAATAATTCTGTCTTATTAAGATCTTCGAGAGTCTTTGGCAGTATCTTTAAAAGAAAGAAACAGCTTCAGTGAATAGAATCAATGGATCGGGTTAAATTACGAGCATGTAGTAAAGGCAGTGCTGAAACTGTAAACATCAGTATTCAGGTGTACCTAGAGAATTGTACACTTCAATCAAATTTTTATTTTTCTAGCGTTTTAACAATGGTCATTGTTGCAAAGCAGCTTTACAGAATAAAACATATATGAAAAGTATATTGATATAATGAATTATAATATATGATATAATTATCAGTTTGTCCCTGATGAGCAAGCCTGGGGCAATGGTGGCAAGGAAAAACTCCCTAAGATAACAATAACAAGAAAACTTGAGAGAAACCAGACTCAACAGGTAACTCAACGTCTTTTTGGTGATATCAGATACTGTAGTAGGACCATAAATCAGTCCCTGGTATATCTGTTGGGGGGTGGGGAGCTTTCAAACATACCAGTTCACCATAAAGCTCTGAGTTAATGAGTCCTCTACATCTTCATCTTTACCTAAGACAAATCTATTCACAAGATGCTCAGCTAAATAAATATGTTTTCAGTCTAGACTTGAGACTATGACTGAGTCAAATTTTTTTTTGAATTGTAAGACTTTTTCCATACAGTATCTTGAGCTTTTGTAAGAAGAAGCTCTGCCCCCTTCTGCAAAGTAGGCAAGGGAGATCATAAAACTAGCAGTTCACTCAGATCCTGAGACCTTTATTAAAGTGGTATCTCTCATCTGGCTTTGCTGAGACATATACCATTAGCACAAGAGTGAAAACTAATACCATGTTTATGAGTTATGATACACAAAAGAAGTGTATAGAGAGAAGATAGCAGTGGCCCTAAAACAGAGCCCTGTAGAACACCAAACTACACTTTATTACACTTAAGAATGTTGAAAGCTGCGCTGAAGTCAAGCAGCACAAAAAAAAGAAACAACTATGATCAGTGGCCAGTAGTAGGTCATTTACCACTTTAACCTGTGCTGTGATGTGGGCTTAATCCTTGACTGGTACATTTCATGAATGGTATTCCTATGTACCGTAGGTATGAGGCTAACTGCTGTGCTAGAACCTTTTCTAAGATCTTTGAGATAAAGGGAAGATTTGCTATTGGCATATGGTTGGACAACTGACAAAAACCCTGCATAACCCAGAAGTCTCCATTATGTTTTTTTGTTTCTGAAAACTAGTCTGTTATGTAATATGTGACTTTCTTTCTTTACTTACTTTACTTTTTTTATGTTATGTTTGGATATAGTGAATGACTTTGTACATAATAATGCAGTTATAATAAACATATGTAATGAAATTTGTACTAAAGATAATATGGTGCATAAGACGTTTGCAGAGTACTGTATCTCACCATATCAAATTGGGATGGAGCCAGAGCATATTACTTCCTCAGACATCACCTTTGCTAATTTAAACAGTTCTACAAATGTATTCTTACTAACCTCTGCCTGATGAAGGCATATACTGTATCATTAGCTCCAGCATGTACAACTATCTTGGAAAACTTGTGCTGGCTGTTGTGATTACCTGCTATGTCTGAACTCCTGGCTCCCAGGATACACCTACAGTAACTAGTGCCTCTGGTGGCCCTAGCTAATTTCACCTGCCTCAGTATAGAGTCTCCAATAATCAGAGCTCTTTCAGGCTTCTCAGCTGGTGTTTCACTAAGGAAAGCACGCCTGTTGGGCACATGAAGCGCAGAGGACCTGGTGGCCTTAACATTAGCTTTGGCTGAGTGAGTATCACCCACTTGCCTCTCTGTGAAGGCTCTAATGCTAGAGTTGAGGGATTGCTAACTCTGCCTAAGGCACCCAGAATTTGGATGTGGTCCTCTAATGCTATAATTTTATCTGTCAGAGTGCTAACTAATATACACCAATCAGATAAAAATTGATTACTGGGCGTTGGTGACTCTGTCGTCTGCCATGCGAAAGGCCTCGGTTCGATTCTCAGCCAATGCCCAAACCCCAGCCACTGGCTACGGTGCCAGTCCCAAGCCCGGATAAAATGGGAGGCGTACAACCTGTGCCAAGTTGTTGTGTGGATCGAATGGTCTGCTGTGGCAACCCTTGATGGGAGAAGCTAAACAATGGAGGAAGATTAATCAGGATTTTGTTGACTTTATTCCCATTTAACAGATTTTTCACAAAAAAAAACAGCAGGAAAAAGGCATACTTGAAAAATGCAATAAAATGTAAAGAAAATGCAAAACTGTTGCTTGCACACCTGGTGTGAATGACCATGGACATTTTCAAGTTTCAAGATTCTTCTTGTGCAATATTGAGACAACAATGAGCAATGTCACCATCTGACATGTTGATGCAACCCCAATGTCACGCTCTAACATAGAATGCTATTCATGGCCGATATTATAATATAATGTAAACAGATCTGCCAAAACTTTAACACCGACTTGAGTAATATTCTGTAGCTCCCCCTTCTGTCATCAAAATAGTTTTGAACCATCAAGGCATCAATTCCACAAGACCTGGTCAGGTGTGTTGTTGTTTTTGGCGCCAGTACATTCATAGGAGGTTCTTTATGTCCTGTAAGTTGTGAGGTGAGGTTCTCAATGGAACAGACTTTTTGTCCAATACATCCCCAAGTCAACCCCTTGACCTCTTTATCATGTTCCTCACAACATTCCTGAACAATTTGGAGTGTGGAAGGATACATTGTCCAGTTGAAAATGGCCACTGCCATTAGGATTTTTTTTTTCCATGAAGGTGTGTTAATTAGTCAGCAACTGTGTTAAAGTAACACCTGGGAAGTAATCAAGTAAGCTGAAAAGGAAGGTGGGAAAGCATGTGATTCCTTTTCATGCCACACAGACGGGGTTTTATTTCAATAAGTCATCTAAATGTCAGTATTACAATAAATAACATGCACAATAATACAATAATAAACGATGACCTTCTTCCTTCTTGTTTCTGGAGAGTTGGTTAATACTTTCATTGGACATTGTTCATACCTGGTTCATTGCTATTAAGTTCAATGAACTGATACAGTAGTTTGTCTGTTGTGCTTTGACACACTTGTTGATCACTTGCCAGTCAGGAGAGACACAATATCACGCACACAAAAGAGTGTAGGAATGCTCTCTTGTTTATTCACTGAACAAAGAGGTATATATGTCCTAAGCCAAAGCTCTGAGTGAATACAAAGTAAATACCCCCTGGCAGGCTACCGACTCCCTGGCAGTCTACTGTACATAAGAGGGGCATGAGGGCATTCGTATGAGCTATTCGCATGCTCTATAAACATCCAGAGACATCCAGCAGGCATAGGAAATATTGCCATATAAGAAATAAGAACTGAAGGGAACAAGAGAGAGGGAAAGCATGCAACAATTAATATAATTTAAAGGAAAATTATCAAAAAACGCAAATTGCAAAAGTTTTTTGTTATTGAGCGACTATTGTAGGTATTATAGCTGGCAGTTCTCAACCTGCAGCGCAAAGATTAGTAAGTTGTAGTTTGGAAAACTTGCCATTTTAGCCCCAAGTCTAGTGAGGAGTTAAATGAATGGAGAGAAGCTTGTGGTGGTGATCTGTACTTCTTCAAGTGCAAAAAGAACACGGTGGATTCCTCAAATACAAACAGCACTCACACAGTTTTTTGCAAAAGTGGTGTGCAAAAGGTAGAGACCTAGCTCATAAAAGTGGGCCATATGCCGTCACCTTCCAAACACCTGGCCTCATCTGCATCTAATGCAGACATACAAGGTAGTGCAAAAAAAAGAGTTTTTATAACGAACATTCTACTTCATATAAGGGTTAGACATATTAGATTTTTTACAATTATTTTTTAAATATTTTTTTCTTCCTCAGTAGATAATGAAAGAATTTCAAAAGTAACTTGTTTTGTGTTCAATTGTTTCCTGGATTATGTATTTCCGGAGATGGTTACAGGGCATTTCTGAATGAAGGAAGACAATCATAACAATAGCGGCCGTGCAAGGAAGCCCTAAGCTATCCCAGATGCCAGTCATCGAGGGCAGAAAATTTATCAATGACATTTCAGGTTTGTTTAAAGTACAGATGATTGTAAGCCTATACAAGTCTTACACAGGATAAATTAGGGAATAAATAGTAAAGAAACGTTCATGCAAATGGATTGAATTGTTGAACTAATGGGTGATGTGAGTGGCAAGAGCCCCCTTAATGGCCTGGGAAACCATTGGCTACAGCTGCACGTCAGTAATTGTTGAGCCAATCAAGTCTCAGTTTGGTTGTATGATTAATGACAGCCAAGGTCCAGCCAGTACATGACTCATGGACAGAGCAATGACCAATTGAGTTTTTTCATGAATACTTACAGTATACTGCAAATGCAAGTTATTATCACAAAATGGTTTGCTTGTTCTACCAGTTTTTCCTTGTGTGAGTATAAGTGGCCAAAAAGTGTAGCTGTGAATGCCAGTTCATTCTGAAGACTGTTGACAGACTCACCTTTCAGTCTTACAGTAACTTGTGGCACACACTGTTCCATATAAAGCTTGACCACAAGGTAATAATGTCAATTTATACTTTTTTTTATATAAATGTTTGCTGCCTAGACCTGGCTCACTTTGATCGGTATAGCTGTTAATGTTTTGCAGAATGCATCACTTTGACTCTGCGCATGTCTGGTGTAAGAGTGTAAGAGTGGGTCCTCTGCACAGAATTGTATAAAAAATTCCATCTGATACAGCCATTATTTCTCTACTACAGAGGACCTGTTTCGGATTAGTGCAGACTGGGAAAGTTTTGACACTTAACAAAAGTGCAGGGAGTTGGCTGTTATCATGCAAAGAATAAAACTAAACAAAACAAAGCATGGCCAACTGAAATATACCAGGAGTGATAGGCAGAAATTGCAATGTTTTATCCTGTTAAAAATATTCCCTTGAATTGCATTTAATGCCACTTGCCGTCTTAAATTATTAAAATTGTTTGGATTATTTTTGGAGTGAATATTTGGCTCTGCCCCCTTTCAGGAGCACAGGTGATTTTGTATCTTGAATAAAAAATAATCCTCCTTCTTATTTCTTCTTGGACCACGTTTTTTGGTACTAATTATTGCACACAAAAATTACCATTAAAAAAAAAAAGAAAGAAAAAAAAGAATTGTGGTAGAGAATATTTTATTCATGGTTTCAATGAGTCACAAGTGTGTTTAAAAAATGGTGAAATATTTTGTCAGAATTGTTTCATTTGTCTGCTTTTGCAAAATGCTATAAATCCACCTCCCAATGTTTTACAGAGGATAAATCATCCTGCGGTTGTTTGTGGCAATGTTAATATAGAATTTTGTGTCAATAGTATGTCATTTTAGGTTTAATAACAAACATAGCAAAAATCCTGCTTTGGTTTATGTAGTGAGTCACTCCTAGAAAACTGGAATAACAAAATAAGTTTTAAGTTTTGGTGCTTGCAAAACCTATTAAATTACAAAGTTTGTTGAATAAACATAAAAAAAAACCTAAGTTTACTTGTCTACCAGTTTCAGTTTCACTGTAGTTAAGAAAGTAGCAATTTAAAAAAAATACAGGTTTGTGTGCGTGAGAAAAAATATTCTCAATTTTTATAATGAGAATTATAAACTTCTCATTTTTGAGTGAAAGCTTAACAATTATTTTTTCATTTTGCAGTCTGGTCATATACACCAACCAAATCATTATGCCCAGTATAGTGTAGGTTCCCTATGAGCAACTATGGCAGCTTGAGTCCACACATCTCTGGGGGTGTGCTGTGGTGTCTGTCATCAGGACATAGACAATGGATCCGTTGGGTGCTGTAACTTGTTTGTCCAATGCATTTCATGGATGTTCAATCTGTCTTGGGCTCTTTGCCCCCAAATCCCGGGAAGGCTGTGATACACTGGTTGTTGATGGTTCAACATAAAGGTCACCACAAAGGCCCCCACAGTCATAGATGGGCCTTGGGTGCCGATGACCCCGTCACCAATTTACTGGTATATAATTGATAATCAGTGTTAATCTGTTAATCTCAAAGGTGAACGCAAGTATATTTACCAACCAAAATGTAAAAACTTACACCGGGTGACAGACCCAACAAAAAGCTAAGACAATGTGACACTAAAAACAGTAACTTATATACTGGAGCTAATTAAATCCTACCAGGGTGGGGCGAGACAAAGTTCAGAGTGATTGCAACATGTCATGTGCTGGTGCTGATGTACTGTATATGAAGGGTTGTGTAGTTCAGCGCCTTTGTTGCACTACCTTGACAGAGTCGTGGGGGGGGGG
>JAQQZT010000038.1:15430120-15443974 GCA_030068275.1 Clarias platycephalus | reverse complement strand
AGATGTGTTTGGCTTCCCATAGAAGTGAATGTGTATTGCGTGGTTACGTAACATGCAACGTCACGTGATCTCAACCGCGATTAAGAAGATAGACCAAAATCTCTATCGGTTCACAAATTTCTACCGGTTAACCGTGTATACCGGTATACCGCCCACCCCTACTGTATATCCAGATATTATTTAGTTGGGCATATTTCATTGATCTGACATTACAAAACAAACAATGATTAATCCCAAAGGGTTACAACTACGATACACATAAAAAGCCATTTTCATAGTGTTTCCTGAAATGTACCAATGATTATATTAAAACAATTAATAAAACTTTACTAACAATGCATCTTTTTTTTTGTACTCTCAGGAACGGTCATGGGGCCGAGGCAGGCCTTACTTCTAGTTCAGCCTGTGCTGGCTGTGTTGCTGCTCATTATGAATGTGTGCTGTTTAAACCCAGATGACCCCAATGTCTGCAGTCACTGGGAGAGGTAAGAAGAGCATTCTCTGTCTCTCTCTCTCTCTCTCTCTCTCTCTTTCTCCTCATCATCTTTCATTTAATACTATAACTATCTTGTAGTACTATTGCTGGAACACTCCAACCATTCACATTGTGGATGGATTCTGGATGAACTCATTTAAGTTATAAACAATGAAAAAATTAAGAGGAGAAAAATAAGTGGACTTCACTGAGAAATATGGATTTAGAATGTGGTTATTAGTACTTGATTCTAGTGTGCATTTACAGAGTATAGGGAACGGGAACTAATATTAGAACCTTCAGGTCCCTGGTATATTCAAGCATGCTGAGATGAGAATTGCTGCAATATTACTGCTGTCACTGCTAGCAGTGTTCCTCAGACTACAAAAGCACCTTTTCAGAGTCTAAAATAACCATCTATAATGCTTAAATGTTATAGAATTCTCCATTCAAATCGTAACCTCTTTAGAGCTTTAATTACGTAGGTTGCCAAAAGAAAAAATATATAAATAAAATAGAAAAATAGATTTTCGTGAAAAGAAAGAAAGAAACAAAAAAAAAAAAAACCAGACACAAAATACTCTGAGGGATGTCAGAGTAGACTGAGGGATGTCAGTTTATAACTCTATGGACATGAACACAATCACTAGATCAGATCACAATAAATAGAAAGATAGGATGGTTTCGTTTTTAAGAACTCCAGGTTAAACATTGTACAATTACATTTAATTTAAACTTTTAATTTAATCTTTATGCAATGGAAAGAAATAGCACATTCAGTTTATAGTGCATAACATACAGTAAGATTGAGGAGCAAGAGAGAGGTCCATGCTGCAGGAAGCCAAGTGCATGTATCCACAATCAGCTCAAGTGTATTCTGAATACAGGCAAAAAC
Organism: Clarias platycephalus; assembly: GCA_030068275.1. Taxonomy (NCBI): domain Eukaryota; kingdom Metazoa; phylum Chordata; class Actinopteri; order Siluriformes; family Clariidae; genus Clarias; species Clarias platycephalus. Next base: position 15,442,604 of record JAQQZT010000038.1, on the reverse strand, counting down.
CGTCCAGACAGGCCAGTCAAATGACCATCAAAGGTTGGGTGACCATTTTATAAAATTGATTATAAATGATGATTAATTGTTCAGAAAAAAAAGAAAAAATAAATAAATAAATAAATATATATATATATTTTTTTTTCTTCTTTTTTTTTCTTTTCTTTCCATTGCATAAAGATTAAATTAAAAGTTTAAATTAAACGTAATTGTACAATGTTTAACCTGGAGTTCTTAAAAACGAAAACATCCTATCTTTCTATTTATTGTGATCTGATCTAGTGATTGTGTTCATATGTGTATATATATGATTTTTTCCCCCTGAACAATTAATCATCTTGTGCAGCAGAGGGTATTATTGCTCTTTGGGGACAACTCTAAAGTAAACTAACTTTATTTACCCCTACTTCCTATTGGTCAGCAACTTCAATATGTCTAGAAATGGAAGAATATCTATAACTAAATACTCAAAAATGGAAAATAGGTTCAAGAGGTGCTTCAACAACAAACAAACAAAAAAAAAAAGTTTTTCTTCCTAATCTTTGTCATTTAGTTTCAGTATAGAAATGTACTTGAAAGCCTAACACCGCTTGCATATTCAGAGTTGGCAAGCATTACATACCTTTTTAGGAGTTTTAGATTTCTTTCTGCTCCTAATTGTATTGACATTTTGAGACAGTTGACAGGACATGAAGGACAGTGTTTGAGGAGTGTTGATTTGGCAAAACCTGCTGGTCCATAGAGATCAGTTACAATCAGTAAATGCTCAGGACATTATTGATCCTCAGCTGAGCTAGCCTTAGGGAGGAAAGAGACAAAGAGTTTGTAGGTGTGTGTGTAAGGATACTTTTCTAAAAATGAAACAGGCTTCAAATTGATCAATGTACTCTGCCTTAATCAATCTTAGCAAGCATATTCCTAGAATAATTATGAGTTGTGCAAGGGAGTGTCATTTATGAAAAATAAGCCAGAATTATTTTCTTCACAGTATGGTGGGGAAGAATGCTGGGATATATATGATTACATAGTGCCTCGCTGTAGAGGATTTTTTTTTTTTATGTGGGAGGGTGGGGGAAGGGGGGATTTTGGTGTCATATATTTGTCTATACTTTAAAGCTAAATATACAGTAAAGTTTTTCTTATTATTAAAATGTGTTTGTTATGTATAGCACAGTGTTACAACGGGTAGTGTTCCCGACTCTCATCCCTAGGGTCCATGGATCAAGGATAAGCTTGTTATTGTCTGTTTGGTGTTTCTCATGCTGTCCTCTTCAAGGTGGAGTCCTAGCTCCTGTCCAGTGTTCCAAATCTATTGAAATCCTGACTAGGATATAGCAGTTACTGATGATGAACGATCTAATTATGCGATCTTTTAGTTTTGAAGTTAGGCTTGGAAAGAAGATGTAAAATTTGTAGTCATTTAATCTTGACTTTTGAGGAAAAATGAGAAACAAATCAAACAGTTATGGAAAGCAAAGCATTTGTATTCAACTATAATTGATCTAATTAAAACACAGTTTACATCAACAATTTTTTAAATATCAAATGCTTGTAGTATGATAAATGATCCATGGATTAATCACATTTCTTTTAGCAGGTTCTGTCATTTCAAATAATTTGTTGGTTTTTCACCAGCACCCTTGTAATGCACTCTGACAGAAAACCTGTGAAGGCAAACTAGTGAAATCAATCAATAGGTATTTGACTCTACTTTTTCTGCTGTTCTCTCCAATCAGCTATGCGGTGACGGTGCAAGAGTCATATGCACATCCATTTGACCAGATCTATTACACCAGATGCACAGACATTCTGAACTGGTTCAAATGCACCAGACACAGGTAAGCTTCACTGTTAGTTTGGCCCTGATACTGACCCTCTTACTATCAGTCTTGATAAAGAAAGGGTTGCTGAATGAGACCCTGTGTAACAGCACTGTTCTAATGTAACTGACAGTGATTGCAGCGGTCATAGCCGAGATGGAAATAGCCCTTTGACTGTCCTCATATGCTGCATCAATTTTATAGCCACATTAAAGACTTTATCAGTGACGTTCCCAGATAAAAATGTTGAAGTCACTGAGTCACTGGCTTTCAATATCCAACCTGAAAGGGAGATGTCCTTCACCTGCGGCTTTTAATTACCTTTTTTTTTTTTTTTGTAATGTTTATGAATTATCATGGTGTCACTCTTGTTTGCACATTTGCACGTGCACTTTATGTTGTCTATTTTGTATAGGACTTTGATCGTTTTCTGTTAACTTAAAATGTCAATCTGTCTTGTCTCAGCTAGTCAGCTAATTAGGTTTCTTAGTTAGCTAGTTAGTTTTGTTAATTTATGTTGTATGTAGCACTGGTCCTTGTTTCGTTTCACTGTGTACTAAACTGTATAAGGTTTTAATAACAATAAAAGCCTACTTGACTTGACTTGACTTGATTTTTAATTAATCTGCTCTTGCAAATGTGGTCTACAGGAATTTGATTGCCTGCATAAAAAATTTTTTTTTCTTTTGTGTGTGTGTGTGTGTGTGTATTTATTTAATGTCAGAACGAGCTATAAAACAGCATACCGGAGAGGGGTACGTACTATGTACCGTCGCCGCTCCCAGTGCTGCCCAGGATACTTTGAGAGTGGAGACTTGTGTGTCCGTGAGTGTCTCTTTCCATTTTTACACACTAATTTCCCATTAAATCAACACCACCCACTTTCCCTATTCTCGCTCGCAGTTATGGCAACGATAAAAGTATTCATCTCTCCTGCCTTCTTGAGCGATGCCCTCTAAAGCCTTTAACTTTCCCATCGTGTCCCTCTGGAGGCATGCATCAGGCTCTTAGCTATTACTCAGATGCATTTGTCCAACTCTGTTCCTCCAGCCATAATTCGTTCGTTGCATTATTGTCCCTGCTCATGCTCTACAGTCTTCAGAGGATCAGAATTACAACATTAGTGCACAACTTAGTGAATTTGTCACAATGTGAGAATAAGATGTCCTTTTTATTCTTTCTGAATGGGTTGCTCTCATTCCCATAGCAAGAGAGTAATAAACAATGTTTAAACTTAAATTAACAGGTTTTGTAAACTCCTTCCTTTAATAGTGCAAATCTAAGGTTTTGTATATTTTGTATATAAGGGTCATGTTTAAACGTGTGGTAAACGAAATATGATTGAAATTTCCAGGCTCAGGAGAATTTACAAGTTTGCATTTATCTCACAGCCGCCTTTTTATGCGTTTGTGAACGTGTTTGGTTAGCTCTTGGTGCACCTGTCGCATACAGACCAGAGTTGTTTTTCACCTAATTCACTTTAATCATGAGTGAGTGGATCCTATCAGTCAGCCAGGACCTCTGAGGACATGGTTCAGCAGTTGTTTGACAAATCTCCCAGTGAAAGGACCTCACCTAGCACTGTGTCAAGGTGATGGAGTAAATGACAATCTCACTGAGCTCCAGGGAGAGGATAAGAATCAACACACGTACCATAACAAATAATAGGATTTGATCCATCCACGGCTACTCAACATTATTAACCATGATGGATATCTGTTTAGTATGCAGCTAGGATTGCTGTTCGTCCCCCTCCCTTGTTGGACTAACCTGTGATGATTGCAGTGTCATACGTCCTCTGCATATTGTATGTCTTGATGAGAAGCACACAGGCACTAGGGATGCCTATTGTTCACTGTGGTGTAATGCTTTGACTGCTTACTGGTGTGCTAATTAAAATGGATTTTCCTTGAATGATGTGTATTGCAATAACTTTAAATAAAAAATCTTGAATCTAGGATGACTGTAGCACTGAAGGTCAATGTTTAAGTGAGTATAAATGTAAAACACTTTAAAAAAAAAACAAAAAGAAAACATGAAAAGGAGACAAAGAGTTCAATCCTCAAATTTACTGAAGATTTCTGCAGGTTTAGGAACTTTACCTTAACGTATTGACCATCACTCTACTGATCTTGAAGCAGCTCTAACATCTAAATTCTAAAGTGGAAAGACAGAAGTGCTGAGTGTGGTCATTGGGGCTTATCCCGGGATTATTTCCAGTACAGACATAAAGGGTCAAGCCATTATCACATTGACAATGCTATAATCATACCAAAAAAGTTTTATACACATAGTGATGATGTAGAGCCAAAACTGTCCATATACATACTGTTGGCGGTCAGATCTCAGATGTAACTGCAAACTTTAGAATTTGTGCAGAATTGGTGCATTTAAAGTGCCGTTTGTCTCTAACAGTTACATATGATTCTATGAAATCTCCTGAAATACAAGATTTTATTTTGCTTTAATTAAACTATTAAATATTTAGACAAACATAACATTGTTAATTTTTTTAAAAAGTCAACGAAAACCTTTTTTTTCCCCCACATGGTCCTCTGAGGAGATTGCTTTTTTTAATCAGAGCCATTGCCTATCATGGTGACTGATTTTCATAACAAAATGTCATAAATTATCTTGTGATCTGTAGATAGCAGATCAATACCTGGACATGGATTCCTTCCAGGATGGTGCATCCTATTAACAAAAAACATACTTTTATTAATAAGGCAACTCCAATAGCAAATTAAATGTATGATAAATATCCTATATCATGCACAGATGTTAGATGTTAAATTCTTTAATTTAGCATTTTGTACTTTCATTATATTGCCCACAATTTTAATAGTTAGGGCAGAATAAAAAATAAATGAAAAAAAAAAAAAAAAAAAAAAACATAATACAATGGGCTGGATTAAGTCTTTGCTTTTGACAAACTCATATTGATCACTTCTACTGAAGAAAAATCTGGCAACTTCCAAGGCATGACACTGCACAGAGGAAATTTGTATAATGTGACACACTCGGAATATTGACAAGCACATGCATGCCACATGCAAACAAAGAGAGAACGCACAACTCTAAACAGACCCACGCTCAGGACCCCTGAGCTTTGAGATGGTCATTCTCAGCATATAGGAATGGTTATGGCTGAAGATATCTTGGATTGAGATTGATAGATTAATATGAGACAATGAAGCAAATTGAAATTAAGAAAAAAAAAACCTGTGACATTATTAACAGACTTCTCTGGGCGGGAGTAACATGACCCAAAACACACTGCTAACACAACAAATGGCTTCCACATCAGGTAAAAAAAAAAAAGTGAAATGTTTAGACTGGCCAAGCCAGTCACCAGACATTAACCCAATTTCAGAGGAGAGCTACACCTCCAAACTGTAAATAGCTGGTGGGTCATTGTCAGTGCACAAAGGGAATATATTCTACTCTGTTTCTTTGAGCTCATTTGAATCATATCAAGTTAATTATTGCCTGTTTCCCCAAGTGAATATCTAGGACAATGAGAAAAATCAAGGAACCGTGCTGAACTGCTTTTTACCAGCCATGTGTAAGCTGCAGCAGCCATTAAACTGGGCTCCAACTCAATAACATCTAGAAAGAAAAATAAACCTCTGACAGCCTGAATGCTGATTACAAAATTACAATGCAGTTATCTACGGTTGCATTAATTCTTCAATTGATTTTCATTTCCTTTGTGTTCTATCAAAGAGAATTTTATTCATTTTGATGAAATAGACATAGAAACCCAACAGTTGTTGTGCCACCGTCATTATGCGGAGACCAGATGACATGTCACCCTTTGTTGTTTGATTTGGAAGCCCTCAATTATTTATATGGAGTATAGGAAAAAAAAACCTCTCACGCAGGAGATGTATTCTCTATGCTCCCTATATTTTGTCCAATCTGAGCCTTGTCATCACTGTAGTTCTGTGACTGAGAAAGAGAAAGATCAGTGTCAATTTCAACTTTTTCCAGTGAGGAAAAAGACGATATTTTTTGTGCTTATTGATGAAAACACAGTTCTGCTCTGTCTTTAGCTTAAAGGCTCAACTCAAGTATCAACCATGGGATTAGCTGCAGCTAAGCAATGAAACATTGTTTAGGGATCTTTGAGGAGAAGCGGTGAAAATAATCAATAATGTTTTCATTCGCATAGAATAGCACCCAAAACAACATCCTAAGCACTTACTACTATGAAGAAAGATGGCAAACATAAAATCTACTTCTCACTATTGACACCAGAACAGTTTTGAGACAACGTTAGTAGACCCTTTTCAGGGAATGAAATAAAAGGGTAGACTGTTATAGAGGAAATGTATTTAACCTGTATTTTGTAAAAGTCAATGGTGAGGTAGTTGTCTTACCATACACTTTGACCAACCAAACCACAACATTGTACAATATTATATTACGAATTAGGCTTATGCTTCTATAATGATGAAACCATAATTTATGCACCATAATAATGTAGGAGGTACATAAACAGCCAGCTGAGTCATAAATAAATACTCTAGTCAGTAGTAACAGGAAGAATTCGTATTCATTGTATTGACTGTAGTATTAAATAGCCTTTTGTGTGTACAGTGTAGATTAAACCAAACTCTAGGCTATTTAAAAAAAGATTCAAAGATAGCACCATTAACACTTTGCTTTGATCAAAAACCAAACCATTTGTTTTTGTCCTGTTATCTAAATGAGTATTGTGATAATCTCACAGTAGATTGATCCATTCAAGCATACTATATAGATGATGAAATACTTGAATAAGAGTTGTTTACAAGGCCTACTTTTAAGATGTGTGTAGAGGTCATTTTAGAATAGTCATTTACAAAATGATTTATACCTCAATACTGTTGCATTTTTCATTTATAGTTCTGACAGCTGGTTTATGTTAATGCACTCAAACTAACACATTGTTATTTAAATCCATCACATAAACTGTCATTATGGTGAACTTTAGATAGTAGATACAATATTTAGCATTTTGCATACTGTATTTGTGGCATCGGGTGTACTCTCTAATAGGTAAAACTAAAAAAAACATTTCAGGACAGCCTGTCATTTTTTATTTCTTACAATTATCATACCTCTAGTGAAAAATTTAAATATGTATATTTTATTTGTGTTTATGATGTATACTATGCTAGGTTTAGTTTAGAATTAGGGATGATGGAAAACAAAAATAAATTCTGTAAGGGTCTTAAACTGTGTTAAATTTGCATTGACATACATTGTTTACAAAAAAAACTATTAATATTGTAAATTATCTTTATTAATACTGCAAGTCATAATATAATGACAAAAATAAAAGCCTATTCATATTACTGTTAATGTATGTGCTTTATTATTTCCTCTTGCACGAAGCATTAATGTGTGTATTAATTCATCATTACAAATGAATAAGTTAAGTTTTATTACAATATTATTTTTGGACCTTATACTAAAGTGTTAAGTGTGTGTGTGTGTGTGTGTGTGTGTGTGTGTGTGTGTGTGTGTGTGTGTGTGTGTGGCAGTGGGGTGCTCAGGGCAGGCGTGCAGTCACTAGGTTTCTGCTGGTTTTGCTCTGTGGTTAATCCTGCTGTTCTCACCGGCAGGATTAAGAGCTTTGTAGCAGTGCCGATACTTAACGCTCAGGGACACAAGCCTGTATTAGAACCATTTTCATTACGTAGGTGTTGATCTTTGCTTTTCTGCTCAAATTAAAAGTTAGGTTTTATCTTCTCATAAGTGCCGTTTTTGAGCAGTTTTTTTTCTCTAGTAGCAGAGAATCTGTCCCATGTGGGGCTGATAAATTGTAAGGTTGTGCTATAACTCATGAAAGAGCCAAGACCAATTCACTTTTTTTTTTAGACTACTTTAAAGCCTTAATCAGGAACTACTGAAACACTGTCATGCTCTGCCCAGAACTAATGATGGGGTTACTGAGAGTGAACAGGGTAAATGTACCTGCTGTAACTCAAATGATTGTGTTTTACTCAGAAACACCCTGTTCTTGTAGTTAAACATGTGCTACAAGGTAAAAAATTACATAAATATTTTAAAATATACCCATTTTTTCATTCTTGACAGATTTTTGCCGACATTAATGTTTAGATGGTTAAAATTACTAAAATAATAATAATAATAACATTGCAACAACATAAATACAATGTAACCAACATTTATTAGTAGCAATTATTTTATCATCTCCTGAATTATTATCATATTTTTTATCATAACTGAAATACATACATTAAAATACTTTTTAAATTTTTCTACGTACATTTGTTTTTGCCTTTTGGCAACTAAGCCAGTTTCTTGCCTGGGCCTTGAACTCGTCTGCCATTCTGCGGAGAGGAGCTATCTGTCAAAACCCACATTCAAAACCAGTTATGGATGCATTTTTAGTTAGAAAGCAAGTCTGATAACGTTATTTTAAGCAGCACTTTGTAATTGCTTCTAAGTCGGTCCCAATTGCCTTTGTGGTGTTTTATTTATGCCTAAGGTGAGCTGCAAAGCTAACTAGCTTCTAACACAGCTCTGAATCACAAATCCCACTGTAACCCCGGATCAAGTCCCCTAATTGATGTGTGGGACAAGGGATTGTACATCATAGTGCGCTAGCTTTCCATTTCATGATATTTGGGACTTAATCCCAGGAACCAGTAGTTAACAAAGCTGATATTCTAAAGCGGAATAAGTCTAAATATAAAGGGAAACTTAAGAGATTTACAGCACTGTACAGCATCTGCATGGTTTAGTCCTCTTTGTTTTTTGGCTACATGGTACCAGACATCGTTTGAACTGTAAAAGTTTAAACCAATCAAAAGGGAATACAAAACCTTCTTATGCTGAAAAATGCTTTGAACAGCCCGAACTACTCCCGACAGCTGTGTGCTTTAAAAAAAAAAACACGCTTATAGGTTGAAATATCACTTCGTAGATATGGAAATTGTCCATCAATGCATTTATGTAAGATATACAGTAATGCTACAGTAAATCCTAAACGGTAATGCACCAGTCAGAATTATGTTATTTCCAACCTTGGAGCGTTTGACAGGTGAAGTGGGAACTGGACTCTCCCATGATTGTGTTAAAAATAACAAAATTAAACATCTGGAGTTTTAAATATAACAATTGGGAAATTCATCCAGATTGAGATCCTCATGCTGTGTTTAATGTTTTTCTATGAAGCCCCACCAGTGTTAACTTTTACCTCTGGATGAGAGAGTAGGAGAGTGTTGACTGCTTAGCTATACAGCATTAATGAAATGATGGACGTTCTGCTGCTATTTGCAGGAGAATTAGACTAAGAAGGTTTAATAAAGCCTGAGGCTCCACACTGAAGTAGATTTCACATCTTAATGATGGTGATGGCAGAGATTGTGAGACCTCCATTTTATAAGGATTTGGCTGCCTTTGCTTTTCAGCTTTTTTTTTGTTTTCATATCTATTTGTAGTTTTATATCCGATGATTTTATTATCAGCTTGTGTGAATTAAAAATGAAGTGAGTTTGACGTTAGGGCGCTCCATGGACAATGACATCAGACACAGTTTTCTTTCATTGTGTTTTGTTCTACAATGTGTTTTTTTGAAGTAAGGGTGCAGAATCATTTCCTCTCTTGAGCTGTCCTTATTTACTATGAGCGCACCAGTAAGAAGCTGATAAGAGTTAAATAGTTACAAGCCCAGTGCTTTTTCCTACATGTTTTTTTTTTTTCTGCTGAATTCACTGAGGAATGTCCAATCTATTAATGCTACATGGCAATCACCAATTAGCCCTGTTATTACATGGTCTGATAACACTTCAATGTAATGAGTGTGATTAGCTTTTTATCTAAATGAAAGACTCAATTTTCTCCCTGCGTCCATAGAATCACTCTCACCAGCAAATATGACTCATTGAATTTTAATTAAAATGTAAGATTATAGAAATGTACATCCATTTGAATCTTATTAAGAAAGATATGATAGACCCACATATCAACTTCCAGACACTAAAATGTTTTAAATACCTGTCCCAACTTCCAGCTAATCAGAAATTGCTGAATGTAGGAATCATGCATCATCATTTCATTAAGTGTGGCAGTGTGGTCATTTCTAACACTAGTTTTTGTGATTCTATTAAGACAATATTTGGTGTATCTGTCAGCACAAAATGTCAATTGCATGCTTCAACACTTGGTTTGCTGTTGCTGGATGAATCCATGCTCCATTATTCGCCAGTGTCAAGTTTTAGCATTTCTGCCTGTTGAGCATTTCTGCAATTTGTGCTTCTGTCCTCTGGGTGTTTTATTCTCTCTCTCTCTCTCTCTCTCTCTCTCTCTCTCTCTCTCTCTCTCTCTCTCTCTCTCTTCCTCTCTCTCTCTCTCCTATCTCATGCTCTGTGTCTGTGCTCAGTGCCCAGTTGAGCCTGATTGAGTGATAATCCATAGTCATGCTGTCCAAGCCCAAGCCCTGCTGCCTACTCTGTCTACTGCAGCCAGCCGAAGGGAGTGCCAGCTGCATAAAATGCACTCATAATTCAACATACATACACACCATGAAATGTGAATTTCTTTGATGAATACTGTTTAATTTTAACTTATCTATACTTTTATGTACCATTTTTAGCTCAGTATTTAAAACAAGTGCATGAATGCATGATTTACAATACAGTCATCTGGATTTTTCAGCTCTTGTGTCCTCAACCTCCCATTACATTTTTTTTTTTTCCAATCAGAGCTATCTTGATTTCTTTACCTGCTATAATCTCAGAATTCTACATGCCTCCAAATATGTAAAAAATATTCCATGTAAAGTTTTTCATAAATATGCATTGCACATAGCATGTGTGCTCCATTTGGCAGTGTTTGCTCCTGTTCCTGAGGCGTTGACATTTAAGATTTGTGCCATACTTCAGGCTCTTGTGTATGTGACAGAACTTGAAATATTAGGCTTTACTGAGAGACTTTTAAATGTGGCTTACATTGTTGAATAAAGCATCGAAGTAAAATGAAAGGAGTTGCAGTATATATATATATGCATTTTTGCATTTCATTTCAAAGTCAAAGGACAAACAGCACATGCTACTATTTTGTCTGTAGAGCCACCCCCTGCCCATATTTTGAGAGAGAATGAAGGGTGATTCCAATCATAGTGAATTGTTCCACGAAACTTTAAGCCTTGAGTGTTTCCTTCCTCTGATAAGAGCATGTCAATTTGAGTCCTGCTGGCCAGGTGACCTTCGTTATCTTAACATTATTTATGCTAAATGCACATCCCCATGTTCCTGTCTTTAAAAAAAATAAGTTGGGGGAAGCTGTGACTATGGCAAAGCCTTCATGTAGGTCATTTTCTTACCAGCTTGAACCTGAACCTATGGCTAAAAACAGGGGCCAGGAATACTAATGCATTTGCCCAATCAATTGGCAGCCATGTTTCTCAATAGGAGTGATCAGGAAAGCTCCATGCTAGGTAAATGGTGCTGGAGTGCAGGCAGGAGACGCATTAGAGATTGGGCAGAATGCAGCCTGATCAAATTTGAAGAGATTTACAGCTCGTTTATTCGTGCCTGCTGTAGCTTACTTTAGCTCTTTTCAGATGGCGCTGGAGAGGCACATTGTGTTAACCTGACCAAGGACATAAGCACTTAGAAGAGTCATTCAGTAATTCATATGGTTTTGAATGAAACTGCAAATGTGAGTATTATGTCAAAAAGAGATGACTTCCAGCTTTGGTTGTTAGCCAGATTTACATTTATCCACCAAATGGGTTTAAAGACATTTCTTTTTCAAAACTGTTACAGTTGAGAGTTTCGTGCCAAAGACAGTATATTTTACATCTGTGTATCAAGTTGGCAGATTCCAGTGTCTTTGGCACACATTACTTGTGAATATTGTATGGGTAACCATTAAGCACTTCTTTTCCTCTCTCTTTGATAGCTCTGTGTACTGAAGAGTGTGCCCATGGTCGCTGTGTGTCCCCTGATACGTGTCAGTGTGAGCCAGGCTGGGGAGGACTGGACTGCTCCAGTGGTGAGTTCACTCTCTCATTAACTCTGAGAGCACAGTTCACTTCATTAAGGCCCTCTGGCTCGCAGTGTAATGTCTGTTCCCTTCTCCAGAGACCACAGTCTGCCTGCTGGAGCTTTCAATCTATTACAGAGAAAACAGCACAGGAGGAAAGCTCTCCACAATCACATTTACGCTACAATGGTATTCAACTCTCACGCTGTAATTTCAAAGCGCAAAAGCCTAGAGACCAAAACAGCAGGGATCTCTCTGAAATGAGAGCAGTGCTTAAAAACCAAGAAATGAAGAATGATCTTTGGGTTCAACACTTAAAGGTCAACTAGTGATTATTGCAAAGCTATGGAAAGGCAGCATACCTATTCGCACAGACAAAAGAGTGTTCAGGTTGTATTTCGTTTAATGATTATTTGGGGTGCCATCTCAGCACGTTAGCTAATCCTTGTTACAGCTTTTGACTGTGAATCTTCCTTAGAATAAAGAGAAATTTGTTGCTTTATCCGGCTCAGGGTTGTTTTATATTCGAAGTCTGTCTTGGGAAGACTGGGCACAAGGCAAGAATACACTATAGATGGGCTAACAGTCTGTTTATCTCACACACACACACACACACACACACACACACACACACACACACACACACACACACACACACACACACACAC
>JAQQZT010000038.1:15381505-15393718 GCA_030068275.1 Clarias platycephalus | reverse complement strand
TAAGAGACGAGCACTAAGACCCAGCAGGGGAGACGATTACCCACAATTCCACAGCAAAAGAGAGAGAAAAACCGTTGGCTAAGTTGTGATCACGTGACACTCGGCGTCAAAACAAGACGCGCATGCGTGATACATGATACTCGGTACTCGTAAACCAAAACTTGTTCATTTTCCAAGTCAAAATTTATTACAAATCTTTACTCGTCTTGCAGACACTCGCAAACCGTGTTACTCGCAATCCGAGGTTTCACTGTATTTATCCATAAACTCACTAGCGATTTTATTAGATAACCTGTCCAACAACCGACTGTTCAACTGTTCATTAACGCAAATAACTAATCAGCCAATAGCATGGCAAACTGAGCATCAGAATGGGGCAGAAATTGGATTTTAAACATCTTTGGGCATAGTTATGGGTGCCAGACAGGCTGGTCTAAGTATTTCTGAAACTGCTGTTCCACAAGGATTTTCATGCACAACCATCTCTGGGGTTTACAGAGAATTGTCTGAAAAAGAGAAAATATCGACTGAGTGGCATTCTTCTGAGCAAAAATGTCTTGTTGATGCCAGAGGTCAGAGGAGAAAGACTAGACTGGTTAGAGCTTATAGAACGGCAATTGTAACTCAAACTACAGTACATCTTCTTACAACTGAAGCATCTCTGAATGCACAACCTTGAAGCAGATGGACTACAGCAGCAGAATACCTCACCAGATGCCACTCGAACAGGAAACTCCGTCTACATTGGCTACAGCCTACCTGAGTAGTGTTGCTAACCATGTCTATCCCTTTATGACCACAGGATAACGTATGATGTCACAAAGCTAAAATCATCTCAAACTGGATTCCTGAACATGACAATCAGTTTACTGTACTCCAGTAGCCTCCACAATCACTAGATCTCAATCCAAAAACCCGCCTTTGGGAAACGGTGGAATGGAAAATTCGCATGATGGATGTGGACCAAAATTTCCATGGAATGTTTCCAGTACCTTGTTGAATCTATGCCATGAAGAATTAAAGTGGTTCTGAAGGCAGAAGTGGGTCTAACACAGTACTAGCAAGGTGTACATAATGAAGTGGCCAGTTGGTGTTTACTGGGAAATACTGGTTCGCCATGACATTGGAAGAGTAAACGGCTTCTTAACTATTTAAAAAAACAAAACAAAAAAAAACGTCTACAGTACATAAGGAATTTTCAATGGTTATACTAATAGGATAATAAACAAATAAAATAATTGTTTCCGAGAAGAAAATGTATAATATATGATAAAATATATTATATATGATAATATTTAAGGTTTTAGTTTACCAGTTTAGTATTAATTCATATTATTCGGAGGCCAAATCATAGACGGTCAAGGGGACAAATGGTCATCATTAACATAATGCACAGAAATGTACACATTTTTATTCACATGTTGGGGTGATTTTGCTACTAGATATTCTGCTCCTGTATTCCTGTATCTTCATTATGCATGCTCTACTGAACTCTAAAGATGGTCCTTTGTTTTTAAATCTTTTTTATTTTTTGTCCAGGAATGCATGCATTTGTGTGTGTGTGTGTAAGGGAGGGAGCGGTGGGTACGTGTGTGTGTGAGAAAATATTTTATACTGACATTGATGTCCTACTTTAAATTGTAATAACAAGCTTTATTTCTTTAGTCAGTTACATTTGGATGTGAATATGATCGAATTGTTTTACATGTTACATACTTTCAGCAAGAATTGAAGCTTTAAGTTGACCAGCAGTACAATAAATTACCATCAAACTCCTTTTCAAGACAGACTGCAGTCATATCCACACTCATCACTTTACAGCATGACCTGAGAGTTTAGTGTCTGGATCCATTTGCTTCAGAGATAGTGTGGTACTCACTCTTTATAGCACCTCATGCTTCCTTTATTAGTTTTAATTTCCTGTCGTTCTTTTATTCTTATGCTGTTGTTATTGGAAGCCATGTTTGTTGCTTTTCTTTGTATCTATTCACGTACTTATTCTCTCTCCTCTCCCCTCTCCCCCCTCAGCTGTCATCCTTTGTCAGGGGAATGCTCCTGTGCAGCTGGGTGGACTGGTTTGTACTGCAATGAGATGTGTCCTCCAGGCTACTACGGTGAGGGCTGCAGTCTGAAGTGCCAATGTGCTAATGGAGCAGACTGTCATGGGGTCACTGGGGCCTGCATCTGTGCTCCTGGCTTCACTGTGAGTCAACATCCATCACTGACCTATTTATACTTTGGAATGCTATGATGTAATGCAGACAAATGGGCTGTGACCTGACATCAGCTATTACAGAAGAGGCTAAGAGTGACTTTATTTTTTTTCCTTTTCTTGTGACTGACTGTTTGTTGCGAATTAATTTTTGTGGGGAGAAAGCGATGGGGTTGAGGAGGGGTAATCACATTCAGAGCAAAGAGATTTATTCCTTGGGCTACTTTTGTCTGCACATTTGCATGTGCACTGGTTGTCTTTGTCTTTGTCGTTTTCTGTATAGGACTTTAGATAGGATAGTTTCTGTTAATTTATAATGTTAATCTGGTTTGTCTCTTCTTAGTTAGTTAGTTAGCTAGTCAGTTTTTTTAATTTATGTTGTAACGTTATGTCCTGCAGGAACGTTGTTTCGTTTCATAGTGTACTAAACTGTGGTTGAAATGACAATAAAAGCCTACTTGACTTGACTTAAGAACACCTTTAGGAGAAGAGCTGCATTGTTATGGAGGTCTGACACTTCTGCAAAACGTATCCAGAGTTATTTTCTTGTCATCTCATTTGAAGCAATAGCATGATGTAATGTAGTGTAGCTCGGCAGTGGAGTTAACCTCTTAAAAAACATTTTAGGGTTGTACATGCACATGCACATTAACACACCTACAGTACACTTTTCTGCAGCCTTCAAGCTCAGCAGGTACTGAAAGCTTAATACTGCCTCATAATAGACATGCCCTGTTACACAGCAGGCCTGGACTTAATATAAAGACCCTTGCCAAATGGAAAAAGAAGAGTCAGAGATTCCCTCTGACATTAATAAAAAGTGTCTGGCATATGGATCATGTTAGACAAATCAGAATAATGGATTATGCTGGTTCTGGATTTGCCTTCCTCCCCTTAACTACTAAGCAATGAGGGAAAACAGATGAAGATAGAAAGATGAAAAATGAGTGGTCAGATGTGATTAAGAATTATATTAATAAAATCCTGCCCTCTGGTTTTATTGTTTTACATAAGCATGTTATTGCCAAGCCTGGTAAGGAGTAAATGCTTTCTCTCGTGATTTAATGGAACAAAGAGAATAAACGGAGATACGCAAATAATGACTTGGTGAACTGCTTTCACTGCATGCATTTCCATTTACAAAGAATGGAAGTCTCACGATATAAATGAAGAGCTACACTCTGTGCTGGAGATAAAGACAGAAGCAGTGGCCTGATTAAGACAAACACAGAGCGGGTTGCTCCTGCCAACTCTTACCTTGGCTAGAGTTTTTGAGCTGTCTGGTAGCAGAGCTGCTGTGGCGGATTGCACCAACTAGAGAAGACATTGTCTGTATCTTCATTTCCTTCACCTGCTCCAAGTGCAGGATTTAAGAGGCCCTTTGCCAGTTTTGTTAAACACAGCTAGAGGAGCTCTGCCCAGAAAAACTGCGTTAACTACATTGCAGTGGACTGGAGCCCACTGTGCTCCATTTCCCAGTTAAATATTTCATTCAGTCCTGAATGAAGTCTGTGTCAGAGAAAAACAATGCACATGTAGTAGCCCCTGGGGTTGAATGCAGTAATATATCTGAACATAGAAGAGAAGCTGCTTTTTTTGCTGCACATCTGGAGCTATAGTGCATGGAATATAAGGTGATGGTAGCACTTCAAATCAGTATAATATATGGAAATGTATTCTCTCTCACATCTCCCTAAAATACCAGCAGTGTCGAAGTCTCTCTGTTCTTTGTTCTGGTTTGGGTTGAGTCTTGCCTGAGCTCATCATCATATTCAGTTTTTTTTTTTCTATTCTGGCTCTAAGCCGTATTCTTTTTATCTTCACAACTCCAGATTCATGTTACTGCCACTAAACCTTTGTCCATACTTTACACAAGTTTTTCTTGGTGTGATAACAGCTTGAATTCTCACATTCACACCATTCAAATGCATTTTAAGCCAACTCCTGTTTTCACACACTTTTAGCATATTGTTTGAGGGCCAATAACAAATTTAGATTCACTGTTTGAAGGATGTTAGTTGTTTAGTCCTCATCATTTTTTTTACTGGTAAAGGCAGATACTGTATTTATGACATGAGGAATGTATTTTTTTTATTTTTAGATCTACTGTACTGTATATACAATGTAATGTCTCCACCAAGTCAATTTACATGTAAGATGGCGTACAGCAATACATTCAAATTCAATATCTAAAGCAGACTGTGACAAATTAACTAATTTAATAATTGTGCGAAAGAACAGCTACTGCAGTCTGTAAATGAAAGACAAGCCTTATCCCCAGAAACAATTCATTGCTTAGGCTCTTTATTTAGTGCTTTGAACCTAGTGCATTCAGATTCCTGTGTGTCATTAGTGGCTGAAATGATTTTACAACAAGATCACTCACCAGCAAATTACTGGAAGTTAGAGACCAACAGACTTTCCAGCTGCATTTGCTGCTGCACTCACAAACTACTTTCACATCTCCACAATCCCTTCAAGAGAACTGCCAACGTTTGCAGTCTGGAAGTTGTCACTTTTGAGCGGAACAAAGATAACAGCACGTAGATTGATAAAAAATTAATTTGCAGATGTAAGCTTTTCATGTGGGCATGTGGAGAGAGAATGGGTGCAGATGGAGTGGGAGCGTGCGTGAGACGATGAGCACGATGAGCAGGGAGAAAAGCATAGCAATGAGAAGTGAGTGCATAAGAGAGATAGTAGAGAAATAGAGACAGAATGTTGGAGTAAAACAGATAGATAGATAGATAGAGAGAGAGAGAGAGAGAGAGAGAGAGAGAGAGAAACACTCCTACTCCCACAGCTGTTTGAAATACTTCATTCAGGCTTCCCTCTCAAACATAGTTCAAGATGCTAATGAGCTCCGTCCCACTGCTTGCACGAGGGAGTCAGGAGCCGCCCTGCACTCTGCTGCTGCACCACTAATTGGAAGGCTAAATCATCGTGTCAGCTGTCAATCAGAGGCAGGGATGACACAGCCAGGTACTTGAGATGACCAGCTAAGGGAGACAAGATCCTGTTAAAGCTCACAGATTGCACATGGTCCGGCTCAGATAGAGCCGGGGCTTTGAGAGTTCAGTGCATCTCAGTCACCAGTCACTGGATAGTAATGGATAGATGAGGGGCTGAGGGGCTGGGTGGTCTCACATGGTCTGCTCATTAAATCTGGGCTCTGGCACAGGGACCAAAGCTTCCTCTACTCCCATATGCTGTAGATCCAGGTTTTGCCATTCTGCCTCATTTGTACATGTGATTCAACTCATTAGCTAATTACCAAGGCCTTCATGAGTCGAATCTGACACACCAGAAGAGCAAAACCCTGAGTCACTCAGAGAAGTGATGACCAGTCATATTGGCCTTGGTGTGCATTTTGTGGAGAAGTTGCATGCCGATCTATTGCTAATTAGCAATGCATAATGTGATGTGAAGGTTCACTGTGAGTCTGATACTAATAAGATGAAATTAGTGCATCTAATTAGCAGAGTTGTTCGATTGAAACCATTATTGCTATCCCTAGCAGCTCATCTCATGAAATATAGGAATTTGACCATCTAATGATATTTCCTTAATCCTACCTGTGTGTGTGCGGGTGTGCGTGTGTGTGTGTGTGTGTGTGTGTTCTTCTCAGGGAGATGACTGCTCCCAGACATGTCCTTCTGGATTTTATGGAACTAACTGCTCATCTACCTGCCACTGCCGTAATCAAGCATCCTGTTCTCCCACTGATGGCTTCTGCATTTGCAAAGAGGGTAAAGTCTCTCTCACAACTTCAGATTTTAGTCTTTTAGATACTCAGATATTTATTATGGATATTTACATAAACCCAAACAGGGTTGCAGCATGAACAGCACACAACAAATCAATGTGTTGTTTAATCAGAATCGCTAGAATTGATTTACCATTGCTCACTTCATCAGTTCTTGCATTCCTTTAAGACATACATTGATGAATTGTTCTTCTAGATTTGTAAATACTGCTTTATTGACCTGCTCATTGTAATCTGTTTACCACTAGACAATATGGGATTTAAAATACATGAGAAGAGAACACAAAACACATTAACTTTTTTTTCTTTTTTCTTTTTTACTTCTCTGCATGCTATTAAAAAGTTCTTTTCTTAAATCAAAGGATCCACAAAGCCTGGAGGAAGATCCACAAAATGAACTGAATTAGTTATAGAGCTCTGTTTAGAAGTCTGTTTAGATGTCCCCAGCATGGCCTGAACTGAACTACGAAAGCAAGAATTTGTGCAGTCGAGTGCAAATGTTGAATGCATACCTTCATGAGGACAGTTTATTGTATACAGTATAGTGACAGTACAAAAGGGTCCCATTTCAGCCATTCATCTTATTACATACATTAAAAGATATAAGATTTTCATAGGGAAAATCTCTGAAAAATGCTATCGAATAAAAACAACTTGTAACTTGCATTCCACACATTGTACACAACCTCTTTCATATCCTCTGAACAGCTTTTTGAGAAGCTCTCATATGTAATGTTTGTAATATGTTTGTCTATCTACTCCGCAGTAGTGCTTGACAATAATTTACAGTACACAGTTTAAAGAAAAACATATCTCACATCTTTAAGTCAAGTCTTGAGGCCGAGCGAGTCATTTTGCTGGTATGACATTTGTTTTGGATTTATTTATTTATTCATTTATTTATTAACCAGTGTGATATTTTATACAGTGGTAAAATTGAACCATGGTAAAAGTATCCAGTTTTTGTATTTATTTCCATTGAAACAATGAGGGATGCCTCAGCTGTGTGTGGCATCTGGCTGATTGTGCTTGGAGAACCCACTTGTGCTGCATAAACTTGGACTAAGTACCATCAGGACATACTGCAGCAGCAGCAGCAGCAGCACCAGAGTTACAGATCCAGTCCCATCACGCTGGGAGCAGCCTCATTTCAGACGCCACCTTTAATCTACATCCCATTTATAATTCACCAGTCCACTAAGAGCCAGTGTTCTCTGTGGCCATCATTCTCTCTTTTTCTCTTACTAACTCTTTCTCTTACTGTCTAATGTCTAGCCTGAAGCCATGCAAGTATTCTGTTCATTGACCTCAGTGCAGTTCAGGCATCAGGAGGCTTAGGTCTTCCAACTCCTCTATCTGATTTGACCTCACTTCACTTTTCTACCTCCCCGAGTGCCACCTATTGATTGCATTTAATTATAGACTGGAGAGTGCTCATTTAAGTAAAGTTAGATTCATACAGTGCAGTCGGTACTGAGTGTTGTGGATTATCAGTGTTCTAAACTTACCTCCTCTGGCTAGGTACATTGAAGCTGATAACCTGTAAGTAAATTAGTAAGTCGATTAATGGGCGTCTTACCATGGCCTGCCTTTCTTTCTGTCTGTGTCAGGCTGGCAGGGTGTGGACTGCTCCATCTTGTGCTCCAGTGGAACCTGGGGTATTGGCTGTAACCAAACCTGTTTGTGCACAAATAAGGCAGCTTGTGACCCCATTGATGGTTCTTGCTCCTGTGCACCAGGTTGGAGGGGCAAGCACTGCCAGCTACCTTGCCCTGTAAGTGTGTGCACTAACCAGCTAGGCTATTTCCACCTACCTTCTTTACAAGTTTTGGCTAATATGGATTGTGTGTGTGTGTGTGTGTGTGTGTGCGCGCGCACATGTGCGTGTGTGCGTGCATCAGGATGGCACCTACGGGATTGAGTGTCGGGAGCACTGTGACTGTAATCATGCCAACGGATGTGATCCCGTCAGTGGCTACTGCCTCTGTTTGGCAGGTTGGACTGGTGAGTAACAGCGTGCAATAGTGACACTAATATTACACCAGCAAACATCATGATGAACTGTTACATGACTCCTAAGCTTGGCATTGGAGACAACATAATGACAACATAATCACACCCTAACTAATGACATAGAGAACATAGCCTGAATTAAACTTCCCTGTGATTAGCAGTAGATGCGACAGAATAATTTTCTGTCCTCTTTATATCCACAAGGTCTTTGGAATCTTTACAGGAAGTATGGAAAATTAAGCAAATTACTGCTCTCGTGATTATGTGAACTTGCGTTGGGCTTCAGCTGAACATTACTGTAATAGCCTGTTCTGCTGTTAAAGTGCAGAACTGAGCGTTCATTTTCATTTACTTCAAAGTCACAAATCTGCCCCCGGCTAAATGTTCTTGTCTTTCTAACATTCTGAACCACTAAACAACGTGAGTTAAAATGAATTTGATATGCTGAAATGTCATTGTATCAGCCCAAAATGTTACATAGTTGAATGTAGTTAAATTTCACTCAGATATATATTTTTTGTGTTATAAAGCTGTCATTCCCACAAAAGGTTTCATTTCCAGATGATACACTGCTTTCTATATCAAAGCCACCCTGATACCAAAGGAATGATGGCCTAGTGTCAGGCCATGCTAACTTTCATCTGGCCCACATGCCTCCATAAAATGATGGTAATGAACTCATGAGTCTGGCTGTCAGAATGCAGCAAATGCTCCACACCACTAAGCTCAGATCTGACCTAAATTAACTTTGGGACACTTTTATCCCAAAATTTAGATGGTTGGTTGCATTTTGCCCATTTTTACCTATTGTTACCGCTACCATTATTTTAACTGTGCCTTATATGGGAAGTGATCATCTTTATTGAACATTTTACACACTAGAACAATTCTCAGTTAATCAGGAGAACACATCTCAGTAGCCTTCGGATAGCTCAATTTAGATGTTTTTGAACAATAGATTGTTTATTTATTATGAGAGTATAAAACATGCCATCTAATTACCCTGCACTTTCTCAGGGGGGATGTTTTTAAAGCCATATGGTTGTACGAACAGGCTATCAAACTGGGGCTGTGTGTACATTTTAGCCGAGTTAGAGAGTGGAACAAGCTCAGCTTTTGTGTTCAGCGGGAGACAGAGAGGGTTGGGCAGCAGAGAATATGCAGGGTCTCTATATCTCGCATCACCCAAGCACCTATTCTGGGAAAGGACTCAGCCCTCATTACCGGCGAGAAGGAGCCAGTCGCACAAAGATCTCACGCTCTGAATCCTGCCCCGGTCTCGGCCATCTGCCCTGCCTAATGGAGTCACCGGGGTGCAAATGGGCCTATGAGACACATTGAACATCTGAAGAGACATGCACTGCATGACAGTGATTTATGGAAATACACAGACACAAAGATCTACAAGAGCATACAGCATGTGAGCTAAGTGAACGAAGGCTCAATTTGGTCTTTGCACAAATGGTGATAGAAGAGGATAAAGCAAGAAATGGGAATTGGAGGGTATGAATGTATTTATGGCCTAAAGTGTAATAAATGCATTGCAGGGACTGGTGTAAGAGCAGCATGAAGAAAGATGGAGAAAAGAAATAAGATGGATGTGACCTTTTTTTTTTTTTTAGTAAAGGTTTGAAAGCAAGTATAGATGTAGAAGGTTAGAAAGAGCAATAGAGAAATGATCAAAAGTGAAAGATATGCCATGGAGAATATGTTTATCAAAGGAGAGGAGACTGGGAGGAAAGAGATTAAATGCTTTCTCCAAAAGAAAACCGTGTGTGCACATGTAATATTGAGTAAGATAGAGAAAAAGAAGGTAAGACGGTGAGGGAGCGAGTAGTGTATAGAGAGTTTCAGAACAAGAGGAATGACTGTAACACAGCAAGCTCTGAAAAGCTCCCTGTTGAATAGTTCAGTATGTACGGTATTACACTGTTCACATATATCTTTTATATCACAGCAGCTAAAGGGTTTTTCTTGGGCTACTGAAAATGTTTTTTAACCCCATCACCCTGGCGGTCCTACTGCCAAAAAAAATCCATACTGTATGTTTAAATGAGAGAGAATTTCTATTTTGTTATATGACTGTTATAGTGTCACTACAATGGGAACAAAAACATGTCTGCTGAGCTTGTCTGAAGAACTCTCTCTCTTTCTGTCTCTCTCTTTCTCTTGTTCTGCTTTTATTTTTTACATACACACAAAATATCCTTTTAGTTTGAGAGATAAGCTTGGCAGCCACACATCAATTCTATATCTAGATAGAATATATTTTGCTGAGGTATTGAAACTGTAAATATTTTCATATAACTCCACATGCAGTACTAATAGCTACTGTACATATACCAAATGATGAAAAGAAGGAAATGATGGGACTTAAACACATATAACCCTAATAATGGGAAATTTAAAATACAAAGGTTATAATGAAATGGCATGCATTTATACATGATGGAATGGAGTATTAGAGTATTTTTTTTTCCTTTTTAGTACATATGATCATCATAGGACATACAGAGTAGGTTTGTAATTCATAACACTTATTTCCAACATATCAATAGAACATACCTGCACACACACACACACAATATCCTTTTTGTTTACATGATGAGGTTGGCAGCTGCACACAAATTCTGTAGCATGAAGAGAGAAAGAAAGAATATTGAAGAGTTACCCAATAGCCTGTCTGGTTTGACTCGGGCTCATGAAATTGTTGCTTAAAATAGAGTAAGCATCGCCTAGTGGGCAATAAAACAATAAATGCAACTGAGCTGAATGGCAAGAATGGCTAACTAAAGCCGCAAAACAGTTTCTGCTGTTCAGAAGGAATTACATTTTTATTTCAGGTGTGTATTTGTTTTTTTTTTCTAATAAATGTACTGTACAGTATATGCATTAGAGAAATATTCCTATATGTGACCATTCTTTAGCAAGGAAGGACTTACATCAGGCAGCCATGGTGATATTATTGATAATGTTAAATATAATTATGTGAATATATTATTATATAATAGAGTGATTTTACAGGGCAAATCCTAAACATCATATGATATGATACCTAAATATAACCACAGAAGTTGATATTTTGGAGGAATTCTCATGTTTGCATGAGCCTATTACAAGCTGTTGTTACCCAGCATAAAAAAAATAAAAAAAAAGGTTTGTTTGGTCGGTTTGTTGGATCATTTCCTTTTTCATCAAAATACAGTGTTAATTGTTTTTATGAAAAGAAAGTTAGTAGGTCCCTACAGTCTTTTGTTTCTACAAGATTAAATCACAGCCAGTCAGAGTGTCTCATTCTAAAGTGGGAAAACACAGGAATACTTGTTGCCTTTGTTACAGCAAAAAGGATTGTATTCTGACTGACATGAGCAACATAGTCTGATTGGTTCTGTGGTGATATAGTCTGTCTGCCGTTTTAGTCACAGGTTTTAGTCACTTCTCCACCGCTGATTTATTCAACCCACCTGTTTTCACAAACGTCATTCATTAACTGAGGTCCTGTTGGGTGTTCGAATGTGACATGTACAAAAGTGCTTTACATATTTTACATGCATGTGTATTCCAGTGTGTGTGTGTGTATATGTGTGACATGACACTCATCATGCAGCAGATCATCCTTCTTGAAGTGTTTGAGGTACTCTGCTGATTCCTCACTACCTGGCCAGTGCTATCATTGATTCATTTTCACCCATGTCTTATCAGTTTATACCTATTCTTCTTTCCTTGCTTTCTCCTCCCTCACATCACTCTTCAGTCTTTCTGCTCGCCACTATTAAGCACTGGCTGCACTTTTCTACTTTCACCCGTTGCTGAGGGTAAAAGGGCTTTCATGTTTTTCTGCCCATGCAAACCGGAGCAAAACTGGACTTTCTGCCACTTTGAAGTGTCCAGGCTGGGTTTGTCTTAATCGCTTGCCCCTGCAGACGCAAAGTTACCATTACCCTGCACCACCACCATCTTTCTACCCCCACCCTGTATAATCTGTGCAGGTATGGAAGCTGGGCTTGAACACTGGAGCCGGGTCTAATTCAAAGCTCAGCCACTAATGCTGCTTTAATGGCTATGTCATTCACACAGAGACGTTTCCGTCAAAGAAAATTTCAAATGAGGGCTCATGAGTA
Organism: Clarias platycephalus; assembly: GCA_030068275.1. NCBI lineage: Eukaryota > Metazoa > Chordata > Actinopteri > Siluriformes > Clariidae > Clarias > Clarias platycephalus. The sequence continues at coordinate 15,381,606 of JAQQZT010000038.1, read as the reverse complement.
AAAGCAGCTGCATGAAAGTGTGTTTGAAATGTGTGTGTGTGTGTGTGTGTGTGTGTGTGTGTGTGTGTGTGTGTGTGTGTGTGTGTGTGTGTGTGTGTGTG
>JAQQZT010000038.1:15365909-15376492 GCA_030068275.1 Clarias platycephalus | reverse complement strand
AGTCTCCTGGGATAGGCTCCAGGTCCCCCGCGACCCTGAATATAGGATAAAGCGGTATAGAAAATGAATGAATGAACTACTTGGCCTGCCACGATAAAATATTTCACATGTTATTAATAAATTATTTCCACTTTCAGCATTTAAAGTACATATTTTTACTTTTCAGTAGGAAAGCCTTTGTGCGTTTTACTTCATTAAACACATCATGCTTGGTCAGATACTGAGCCACTAACTATATAATTACTGCAGAGCTTACTTACTTAACAGGTTTGAATTTTTCACCCTTGCCTTGTCGGCTAGCCAGAGTCATACCAAAGATTTCATAGAGATTATAGGCTTCTGATTAATAATTGGGGTTTAAATTCAGCCTTGAACCCTGTGTTCAAGGACAGAAAAATCGAGCTCACTAAGACTGTGCTACAGTTTGGTAAAAGCTGGTCCAATACAAAGTTTGTATTTATTACATGGTCTCTTTTCAATCCAAATTAATAAATTTTTTATGCCTAGTTACATCAGTTGAAAAGTGCAGATGGAAGTTTAGTTCAAATAACTAAAATGCCAATCTGATAACGCCGTTATGTAACCACTACTGATATTTAATCTTAGACAAAATAGTTTTTAGGAGAAAAAAAAACACACGTTAAGCTGCACCTTTCTCTTAGCACATTCGTTTTACATCACAACCCTGTTGAATACTTGAACTGATTGTTTAGGGTATCTATGCAAGCTTTAATTAATAGGCTGCTATTGTTGTTATATGCATCTGACTCCTTTACACCACCCTTTGATTATTTCCCCAGATTAATATTCCTATTTCATTTAATATACAAATTTAAAAAACTGTTTAGCTTAATTTTTTGTCACTTGGTTCACTGCTTAGCTTGTGGATTTTCATCAAAAAATGGTAAAATGGCTCTCCACACTTTCTTTCCTACTTGCAAATTTTTCAGCTCGTATTATCGTTGTTGTCCTAGTACATTTTGTAAACTTATCAAACTAATACAATACAGATAATTTATATAAAGCATGAAAAATAATCTTCCTTTAAACTTCATTTTAATGTTGAAATCTCCAATAGCTTTTTTTATTTTATTTTATTTTTACATCATATCTACACACTTTTCAATGCTTGTAGTGTTCCTCTAGTTTTGACTTCTCTCTGAAGTCAAATCAGAAAGTCTTTTCAACATAAAATGTGGGTGTTTAGTCACTGGTTGCTTATTAGCCTTCATTGTTGGTGTTTTAGTCCATGAAATAAGCATGAATTAACAGGCAGAATTTCCCAGTTATGCTCAGTGGCCCTGATCCCAGAGTTACACTTTGCAACAGACCAGTATTAAACATATATTTTAAAAAAAACTTCTTTGTCTGCTTGTATATTTATGGCTCCAACAAAACTTTGAGGTATACTTAACAGGTATGCTTTAATACATCACTCTCATCTTCTATACCACTTTATCCTGTGTACAGGGTCATGGAGCCTATTCTAGGAGGCTTAGGGCACGAGGCAGGGTACACCCTGGACAGGATGCCAATCCATCGCAGGGCACATAAATACACACACACACACACACTCTTTTTCATTAACACATTATGGGCAATTTGGGAACGCCAATTAGGCTAATCTGCATGTCCTTAGGACTGTGGGAGGAAACCCACCAAGCACGGGGACAACATACAAACTCCATGCACACAGAGATGGGAACCGAACCCGGACCCTGGAGGTACAAGACGACAGTGCTAACCACTAGGCCACCATGCTGCCTCTTTAATACATCATTCGATTATAAAATATTTGTAGATTTGTATTAATATTCCGCAAGGCATGACAACTGGTATAATTTGGTTTTTATACGTTGACTGACTGTTTTTATTATTGAATTAAGGGTTCCGTGCCCCTCTTCTACTATTTAAAGAGGGTAAAGATTAATTGTGTTGTAAGAGTACTATATATTTGATTTACGTTGTCTTTCATGTCAGAAAAGCATATTTCAGCGTAAACAAACCTTAATACGCACCTCCCCTTCCACAACATCCACCAGAGATTATTGAATGAAATATACAACTCCGCATAATAATTAACCAGTCCTTTCATGAATAAAGGAAAGGCAATGAGCATATATAGAATTCACTTTCATGGCTTTCAGAGCAGCCTCATGAATAAATGTTTAATATGTTAAAGCAGAAAAAAGTATAGACGCTGGGAAAAGAGGCTTAAAAAAACTGGGTTAATTTGTCTAGATCATAATTACTGGAAGAGTGGTAGGGCACAGGAGAAATGTAGTTCAGTCAGTGTTGGTGTCTCCGGCTGTCCAGCTCTATAGTAATGTGTCCATGAGAGATTTAATGAAGCTCTGACAGGCAGGAGGATGATGCTGAGAAGAAGAGACTATACCCCTGAAACAAGAAGGAGTGAGTCCCTCCAGCTAATAAGAGTCTGCTTTGAGGGAGTTGAAAGGGGCTTTTTCTTAAGGAAGGGGGTCCGTAGAGATATGATTATTAAAATAAGCCACTGTCACAAAGATTTAATTTTAACTTTTCTTTAAAGGAGACACCTTATCTGATTCCTCAGTGCAATCACATATTTCCTACACAGCACAGGCAACTGTTTACCAGCTACTGCTTTCTCTCCTAGTCTTTGATAAAGGGGCAAAGATTGTGCTTTATGTACCTGATTAAACTCCACTGTCCAGCTTCCTCAAAAAAAAAAACAAAAAAAAAAACGAGAGACGGTCTGTAAAGACCCAGTAGAACTTTAATCTGAAATGAAATCTCTAAATGAGTCAAATGTCAGAAAGCTGAAATATTCATTTTATTAAAAATGTACACAAGTTCTAATTTTAATTCCGTCGCACATCAGTCGTCTTTTGTTCTTTTGCACAGTGAGTAGGCAAAGATGGATAAATGGGGAGTCTGATAGATGTGCATGTTCTGCTCAAACAGGCTGTGCATCCATAACACTCACGCCTTCATTCTCTAAGATTAAATGCCCAGGCCTTTAGAAATATCACCTGGATTTGTACAGCACATGAAGACAATAATGTAGTTGGTTGGATAGTTTTGGGGATAATTTGTGCTTCTATCCCCCTGCAAAGTTTACTTTCAAATATGGCATCATATTTCACATGTACAGAGCTAATATTCATGTCTTGCCTGCTAAATTAAGGTTGGGAGCCCTCCAAAATTGAGGTGCACACTTCATGTTGATGTAGACTGTTTCAGCAGGAAAGGACTTTTGAAATTGGCAGATTAAAGTATGCATATTTCATATCAGATATGTCCAGTCCAAGACTTATTAGGACATGTTATGTTAATAGATAAAATAAACCATATGCATGAGTGATATTTTAACCTTTCGAGAACTGAATGTCCTCACATGAGACCTTGACATTTTCTCCCTTTTTCTTTGCTGTCTATATATCCTTGTAAGATCCGTATATGAGGACTGTTTGGTAATTTTTTTATTTTATTTTTTTATTCATTCAGTTTGAAGACAGATTAATTCAATCCATAATTATCAGGTGCTAATAAAGAGCAACACTAAGGAGACTATACTTAGTAAATTATACTTACAAACATGTAATCCAGTATGATTTTTTTTTTTTTATGTTAAGGTATAGCCTTGATGGCACAGTGTTACACTAGAGTGTAGAGCTGAGTGTGTTGTGTCTTTGGCAGTGTGTCCCAGTGGCAGGTATGGGAAAGCTTGTGCTGAAGTGTGTCTCTGCATGAACAATGGCACGTGCAACCCTATTGACGGCTCCTGCCAGTGCCTCCCTGGCTGGATTGGAGATGACTGCTCACAGGGTATGAATCAATTAACCCCTCTAAATTTCCTCTCCGTCATTCTGTCAGCTCTCTGCTTTTTTCTCCTCTTCCCCTTCTTCCATCTCTGTCTCTGTCACTTCTTTCCTTCTTCATCCTCACGTGACTATAGTTAAACAAACGTTTATATGTGCACGGCCCACTCTTTGTGCATGTTTCTCTACAGTGCGTGGCATACTGTAGGACACACATATTTTATGACAACTGTGGTAATACATATGTGTTTAAGAGACCTTACTGTGATGGTGTGTCTGTGCAGCATGTCCTATAGGGCAGTGGGGTCCTGACTGCCTTAACTCATGCAACTGTCACAACGGAGCCCAGTGTAGTGCTTATGATGGAGAATGCAGGTGCAGCCCTGGCTGGACAGGCCTTTATTGCACACAGCGTGAGTCTCTCTCTCTATCTCTCTCACACACACACACACACACACTCTACCATGATGCATTGGTCACAGTCAAACAGTGTCCCCTGCTGGTATTGTATTAAAAGCACACTAGTTGTTACAAAGAAAACAGGAAACGATTGTGAGCTTATTAATATCTCATAACGTCTGGAATGATTTTGAGATATAAATGGATTTTTCATATAAATCGCAGATTGTATTATGCTCTCACCTTTCTCATGTTTTAATAACCGTGTTATACAGTAAAACAGCGATCACGTGGTGCAAACAAATATCCTCTGCACAGCATTTTCTGTCACCTTGTGGTCCCAATTAAACAATGATATAATACTGAGTAATTTTTTATTTGTTCCCAGTCGATCTTCCTTCATTTTTCATATGAGCAGTGGTGCGTTCTTCATTTTACTTCAAGGATGATGAAATCTGTTTGTCTTTCGCTGCAATGCTTTTCTCCAATGGGTTCATTAGCTCAGTGTCCTTGCTGCGTGGAATTTTGTGTGTACAGATAAATGCCAATTTAAAGGAAAAACTGGTGGCGCTGTTTAGTTTTTTTTTTGGGACGCGTTTTGTCGGAGAAACAAAACGGTCACTGACTGCAGTGACTGCCGCGAAACGTCTCTATCCTGATTGGAGCGATCTATTCCAGGATCGCAATGTACTGTACCTATCCATGGGGTATGATGGCTTGATGAATTATATGATGAGTATGAAGTCATGTGCCGTCACCTTCACAGTCACAGATCATCACCCGGCGGAACACCCAGAGGGGTTTAAACCAGTGTGTCAGACAGCGTGCTTCATCTTTAGGAAGAATGCGTTTCATATCATATCATATCTCCAGAGATGTATAGAATTTATGCCGAAACGTACCGGAGTTCCAGTACCTCAGTCTCTCTTTCACTTCTTCAGGCTGCCCATCGGGCTTCTTTGGGCGTGACTGTGCCGAGGTGTGCCGCTGTCAGAACGGTGCAGATTGTGAGCACATCACGGGCCAGTGTACCTGTCGCACAGGCTTCATTGGTAGCAGCTGTGAGCAAAGTGAGTGCTTTTATGTATTCATGAATCTATGTGTTAGGGAATTTACTCCGCAATTCTGCCGTGGTGTTGGGTAAGAGAGTGTGAGTGATCCATAACTGTAGTGCTCAAGCTCTGCATATTAGCTCAACGTGTTACTCTGTCTGCAGAGTGTCCTCCTGGGACTTTTGGCTACGGCTGTCAGCAGCTGTGCGAGTGCATGAACAATGCTACCTGTGACTACGTGACTGGAACCTGTTACTGCAGCCCTGGGTACAAAGGAATTCGCTGTGACCAGGGTAATCACACCGCTGCCTCAGACATACACACACAGTGCTCAAATTGTGTGTCTCATACTGCATATGCACATCATTTTGTCAAATTCATTAGTTTTCATTAGTATAATAAATAGCTATAAATATTGTATGCTATAAATATTATTATGGGCTAAAGGTTGTTGTTGAATTGTTGTTTAATTAATGATCAATTTAATGAATGATTGTCTCCTCATTAAGTAATGCCTTTCGCTTTCTTTCTGCACGCTCTCTGTAGCTGCTTCAAAACTGTGAAAACATATTAAACACATTAAGTTTGTATTTGTGTGTATTTATGTGTGTCAGCGGCCCTGATGATGGAAGAGCTGAACCCCTACACTAAGATCAGTCCAGCCCTGAGCTCTGAGCGGCAGTCAGCTGGCGCCGTAATGGGCATCATCTTCCTACTCCTGATCATCATGGCCATGCTCAGCGTGTTCGTGTGGTACAGACAGAGGCAGCGGGAGAAGGGGCAGGACATGCCGAGTGTATCCTACACACCTGCCCTTCACATCACCAACACTGACTATTCACTGTCCGGTGAGAATCTTGACATTTCCTCGGTCTCCAGTGTCCAGGTCCTTGGTCTGTCATATCCTGGCTCTTTTGTTTCCGTGCACCACAACTAAGCCTCTCTGTTTGGTGTGAGATTTGTATTTTGCATTTTGCAAGAGCTGCATTTCCTACTCAAGAGTCAGGAAAAATAATGAACAGTTACCATTTGGATGAAAGATGGCTAGACATTTTAGGTTGTATTATGAGTATATTAGTATTGCTGTGTAACACCTGTGCATTGTTTACTTTGGCAGGATCTAAGCCAATTTTTCCTCTTTTCACCCAGTTGCTATTTTCTTAGTCATAAATAAATGTACCTGAGCAGAGTGGTATAACAGGAGGTGTTGTGTAAAATTGGCAGCAGTATATTTTTCCAGTCATTGGTTAAACATCTGTGGTTTTTATCCGTCTGCAAGGACGCACTGTTAGGACAGATGCAAAGCTTCCAAAAACATAGGCATTAAAGTCAGATTTTTGGATGTATACAGTGTACATTAACATACTTTAACATACAGTACGTAGGCCACAGTGACACATGAGACGGAGTGCTGTTTTATATAACAGTTCCACAAATATCATTTATTGCCTACAGGTTATGATTTGTTCGATTATTTACCCAGTGTAATAAAAGTCATTTTAAATTCTATGTAGCCCCAAGGTGAAGTGATGAACTGTCCTGAGAAACGTATGAGATTTCATTTATACTTCAACGTATTCCCTTTTCTTTTAGATAGATTAATGATTTCACTTTTCACTCAGTTAGAGCTAAATTTTTATGTATTATTTTGACCATGTCAGCTTCCCGAGGCACACAACCTCTTTTGGGGAATTTGTAAAAGGAATTTGGAAAGTGAATGCGCTATTGGTCTCACCCCCTTTTTATTTATTTTATCCCCTGTTACGGCCTGACCTAGACCAGGTCATAACAACTTTTACTATATCAGCTATTTTCCAGGTTCCAGGGTTGAATTTCAAATAGCGTTAAATGAAAAACTAGTGTGCTAGGGTGTACAATCCCTTGATCAGGGGTGAGAGAGAGACAAGATGTGTTGTTTTTGAAGTGTTGTTTAAGATGACGTAACTTTATCGGATGTGTTCTCTTACTGAAAGTGCTCCCGTGACTGGTTTTGAATGTGGATGTTGGCAGGCAGCTGCTCTCCCCTCTTTCCAGTGTTGCAGACCATAACGTATATAAACGTCCTAGTGCTGTTATACTCTATTATCACCATGTAATGCCTCATCCAATCAGATTACTAAGTTGGAACTGTTGTATACATTTAAATAAACAAGAATGGTATCTGCCATCTGATGCTGGATACAGGCAGAAGAATTATATTTAATAAATGAGCACCTACAAAGGCACACAATGAGAAAGAAAATATATTTGATTTGAAAAAATGTGGTGATTACCGCCAAGATACTAATGCTAGTTCTAAGAAATTGATGAGAGGGAAATCAGTGAAATCAAATCATATGCACTTATGAAATGATTACTATGCTGCATTGCGCTCACTTGGTTTTTAGACCAAAATAAGAAGCACTGATTTGATCAGATATCACTGCAGCATGCCTAACCCTACCTCTTGATGATAATGTATTCTACCTCACCATCTTGGTGCCATCTGTCACCAGGTTACCGACTGCACAGATAGTGAAGAAAATGCAAATATATCTGCAACGTTTTTTTGTTTTTTTTCCCATTTGTGTTGTGATCACAAAAACATCGCCTTATAAATTTGTTCTCTTTCTATCAGAAACATCTCAGAGCAGCAGTGGCCAGTGCTTCTCCAATCCCAGCTATCACACTGTGGCCCAGTGCAACATCCCCTCCTCCAACACCAACAATCTGGATGGGACTCTAACTCTGAAGGCAAGCACCTCCTCCCCGGCGCACACAGACAATCCAATTACCCATGTGTGACCTTTTCACATAACTAAACAAACTCGCATTTGAATGTAATTACCATGTTTTTAACCTTAACCTATTTTGTGCCAGACAGAAAGGGGATAGGAGCAACTCAGAATGGAGAGCGTACTGCAATCTGAATGACCTTGGTCAGTGTCTATGCTCTTTATCTCTCTTTTTATCTCTGCCTGCATAAGAGTTGCACACATGTAGACATGCTTTTATAATTTTGAAAAACAAATGACATCAACACTACCTACAACACACTCTCACCGTCATGTTGAAATGAAGAGACTTTTCTGCGTCTGCATACACTGGCTGGTCTCCTTGGTCTGTGGAAATAGCAGGCGCCATCGTCCTGCTGAATACTGACTGCTGATGGCAAATGTTTTGTACTAACAGAAGCCCCCCAGCCCTAGCGTGTGGCCTTGCCCTGCTGTGGCTTTAATACGTCCTCACTGCTGGTACTCTCTCACACACACCGACGAAATGTCCTACTCAGCCTACATTACCCAGGGTCACCATGGAGAAGAGAGGAGGAAACACATTAGTCCTTTGCCCATTATCTGAGGCTTCTCAACCTGATATGTATGAGTGCAGGACCGATGATAAGACTGCAACAGCATGCAGGAGGCAGGAGGCAGAGGATTTAGTCTCTGAGTTGGGTTTTCCATCAGTTTCCATAGTGGAAGTAAGATTACACAACCATCACAAACGCGGACAATAAGACGCTGAATTTTCCTAACCTCAGTGAAACATCACATCACCTGCTGTCTGGTGACTTTGTGACATGTTAAAATGTAGCATCACAGTGTATAGGTTCAATTGTAAAATGTCATTCTTGACTTCTGGACTTGATTTAAACTCTTTTAGTTTTATTGCCATAAAAACTTTAAAAAAAAATATTTTCCATTATTGTTTATGGAAGATGATGTAAATTTTCAGTCTGTAGTTTCATTTCTTCTTGGGCATAGCAACTACGTGGCCACCAAAACTCTAAACAAAGCCGAATAAAGGATAAACACAAGGCGCATTAGAAACCCCAGATGGCTGATAACCAAGTTGCAATCGTGTTTCTGCAGATAGCTTTACTCAGGTAGCAGCAGGCAATGGAAATACTGGCACAGCTTTTTATCAGTTGCTTCCTGCTTATGTTAAGTGCACTTAAGTTTACTTCTTAACATCACCTTGAACATTCTGTAACATTCCTACCTGGGTGGTCGCTCATTTTTTCCCACTTTTCGTGGGTAAATTGTTTCCAACAAGCATATTGAGTGAATTATCCATCATGTGATTCTTCCTTATTTGGTATGCACAGTCTCACTGGACAAACTGTAGACCCACAGAAGTAGTACAGTAGCTGTGAAAGAACAAGCTTAACAATAACAACAACAATCTTATGACCTGTTTTACTTACCATTTGTTTCACAGACACAATACAATTAAATAAGACTGAATCAATCTTTCCAAATGAAAGCATGTTTGTTGGGTATCAAATGTATTCATGTAGTATTGTTCACAATATTATTATCTCTAAGCATACATGTTTCTGTCTATTTGTGTGCTTCACTGGATCAGGTGTGTCACGAGAAGATACACTGATACTGCAGGACAACAAAACCACTCAAGTTGCTAAAGGTAACAATCCCAGATTGTATTTAATAGACATTGAATAAACAAAAAAAAAATCTTTTTTTACAAAACTTCACTTGACTTTTAATGATAATCTTAGGGGGAAAAAACGTATTTATTTAGAAAATTCTTATTGTCTTTAGAACTTTTTTGTTAACTCTTACCCGTTAGGAAGTCGGACACGTAAAATTATTTTGTCGTCCATCACCATAAGCTTGCAGCAAAAAGCAGACACATGGTTGTTGGGCTGTGCAAGTCAGATAAGAGATTTTAATTAATGTTTAAATGCCGTTTTAAAAATACCATTAAACATAATCGAAAAGCTTCAGATGCCTGGAAAAAGTCCACTTCTTGGAATTTGCCAGGAAGTGGACAAATAGGCATACTGCGAAGAACAGTAGTTAGCCATGTTGCCTGGATACACTTGAACCCCTTAATTACTGCTGCATTCACTTCTGGCAGGGGTGACGTTAATCCTGTAGAATGTAGAGAAATTACATAGTTATTATATCACACTATCCAGTGCACCCTAGAAACGGATGGGTTATGTTTTGATCCTGGTTCCTCTTGTCGTTTCAGGGAGTTTTTCCTTGCCACCAACTTTTTCATTGTGGAGAAATGAAACACTGTTATTAAAGTTTCCTATCCACATGTCTAAATCTGCTTTGAAATAAGGTCTATTGTTAATAGTGCTATGTAAATAAAAATGGTTTTGGATTTAATTGAGTTCAAGAAGTGCCATCAAATCAGTGTGACTTCTTTGGCAAAAGCACTGTTCAGTCTAAAATACAATTAAAGTGAATTGTATTTATTTAGCGGCACGGTGGTGTAGTGGTTAGCACTGTCGCCTTGCTCCTCCTGGGTCCGGGTTCGATTCCCGGCCAGGCTCGATTCCCGTCTCTGTGTGCATGGAGTTTGCATGTTCTCCCCG
>JAQQZT010000038.1:15347691-15365809 GCA_030068275.1 Clarias platycephalus | reverse complement strand
CTGGGATAGGCTCCAGGTCCCCGCGACCCTGAATACAAGGATAAAGCGGTATAGAAGATGACTGACTGACTGACTGTATTTATTTATTTATGCATATCGCAGGTCAGACTGCAGGATCAGCCAGCATACAGCACCCGTGGAGCAGATAGTGTTAAGAGCCTTGCTCTTAGTTCTCAATACTGGCTGGAGCTTGTGCCCACTACTTAACAACCTCACAGCTTTAACCAAGCCACCACTGCCGTTGTACATTATTTTGCAGGAGGTTGTCCAACTCCGTTAAGGACAATGATAATTATGAACTATAATTATAATTATATATAATATATAACTATAATTATAATTATGAAGTTGACTTGGTAATGGTGAAAAGACTTCCTGTGTTTAGCCAATCGTAGGTGGATAGATGCAGACACCAGTTTCCTGGACATATTTATGCTTTCAAACCATTTTTCATGACCTATTACAGTACCAGTATTTGCACAGGGATGTGCAGTGTATGAGGCTGACATGGGGGTAGATATGAAGAGCAAGGGCAAATAGAGCCTGTATCTGACTGGGTATACTGTATCTGTTACAATATTGTCTGAGCGTCCCAGCATGTGTCAAAGTCTCAGAACCAGTAAGAAGGTATTAGTTCTAGCTAGTGTGTGTTCTGATCACTAGGTTGCCACATATCTCCTGCACCCTGGTGGCACCACATTAGACACTAGTGAGGGAGGCATTTGATGTTACTATCTTTCCATCTATTTCTTAGAAGAAGAAGCCTTCGTTTGACACATATACTGTACATTACAAAAGAATGAAATACTTCTTCATGTTTATAAGGTCTTGTGCCTCCAGCAAGCTCATTTTGTGAAAGTTTTTTAGTTCCAGCAAGCCCAAAAGAACTTGCGCTGAAGTTGCTGTCAGCAATTCTAGCATCAATTCTAGCAAGTGCAATAATGAATTACATTCACACCATAAAATACATCTGATAGACTCTAGAAATTGCTATCCTTCTTCTGAACAAAACAATATATTGAGTAGAACTGTCTGAAATAGGCTCACTAATACTTATTGATGATAGCTCATGATGGTAGCAGCAGAATGAATTCGCAAGGATAAAGAAATATTTGCTGCCAATTTACAGAGAAATGCATTCAATCCAATTTGGAGGAACTTCATCATGTAGCAAGACAATGACCCACAGCACATTGCCAACACAACAAAGAATCAGGGTAAAATAAGTGAAAGGTTTTAACCTGGCCAAGTCAATTACCAGACCTTAACACAATTGGCCATGAATTTTACCTCCTGAAGAGAAAACTGAAACAACTGAGAAAAATGAAAACTGGCACAAAACTAAAATCAGTGTTGTGCCATGTTCTAAGACGTTTAATATTTTTGGATATAAATATCTAAATAAAGCTGAAGTTCTGAACTATACTAGATGAAAAAAAAAAAAAATTCCAACAATGCTATTCCAGTACTCCATTTTCTTGGAATTTTCCCAACATGAAACCTCAGACAACGCAAAACACACCATCCTAATATACAAAAATTGCACCTACTGTAATATCCTGCCATTGGGTCTGTGTGCATGCAGTTTGCATGTTTTCCTCGTGCTTGGTGGGTTTCCTCCAGGTGCTCCGGTTTTCTCCTGCAATCCATTGACATGCCGATTAGGCTAATTGTTTTTTTTTTTTCAAATTGGCCATAGTGGGTGCGTGGGTGCGTGTGCGCGCGTTTGCCTTTTAATGGGTTGGAACCCAGCCCCAGGCAGTATATGGAATGAGTGAAAGTGATTTGTACAGATATTAAAATATTACACCTTAAGCAGATATAGTAGGATTAAATGTACTTTACATTAATCGTTAGCCATCATGATTAATAACAAAGTTTCATGGCATGCTTTTTTAAAAGTAATTGATTTATTTACTTTTTTATTAGATATATACATTTTGATTTGTTTTTACCAATGGTAGTTTTTGAAGAAGGTATTTACTGGGGTATCAACAAACATTTATTTGGTCCTGGCGATGTACAGGTCTTCAAGTGCTAATAGACTACAGTTGATTTTCTCAGCTGCTTTTGTAGTTGTGCTGTATCGGCAGATGTAAAGATGCTTCCTATTGTGTCAGTATAAAATTGCCCCAGTATTGCCTGTGGTAGATGGTTTGCCACCTGTTGTAAGAAATACATTGTTTGCTTATCTTTCTTGTTGATGAAGGCATCTCTGTGGTTTTAAGAGAACTGTGCTTGAGGTTGTTTCAGCTACACCACAAGGCTAGTGATGACAGTATCACATTATCAAAGTAATGTCATCTGCAAATTTAAATCAGCTTCACAGATGCATTACTGGAAACAGTCCTTTGTATAGAGCAAAGGTATCCACGGGAGTCTTCCTTCCTCTGGGTGCTAGGAGGGGTGAAATATAACCAAACAACAAGATTTTCAGGACTGTATACTTTAAGCTTCTCAAGTTTCAGAAATAACCATTATAAAGCAACCCACAAAATGCAATTCCATAAAACCAGCATGCGTGGTGAGATCATGTCATTTGATCTTAGAATATAAAGGCAGTTGCGCATTTCTATACAAGGGTCTCTCAAACCCAATTTTTCTAATTTAATTTTTTTTTTTCCTGTGGATATGTTAAAAGAAAACACATACTTTTATACTTTTTTTTTTATACTGTTGCTTGGTCTCTACAATAGTCAGTTACATCACGACCCTCATGGTTTCTGACAGCCCAAAGCAACCACTTAAGACCATGAGACCCTTACCTATCTCTCTGCTGCCTGTGTGTGTCTGCAATTAATCTGATCCCTGCCCTCATTACAACTTTAGCCTCCAGATAGACACACACACACACACACACAGACATCACCTCAAATTGATCTCCTAGGTCCAATGTTGTCTCAGATCTGTTGTAAACAGCTTAACAAGGGGGACTGCAGTAGGTGAGACCGGAGCAACTCAGGAAGCAATGGAAGAAGCTTTCAAGAATTTGGCCTTAAAACTTTTTCACTGCCTTGTTAACAAAAAGAAGGAATTTAAACGATTTTTATAAACATGTCACACCGCTCTGTATCTATTGGATTCCCTCTTACTGTTAATGTTTCCAGTGTGTCCACAGTTTTGCATAAATCATTCTAGCCACCAGGTATTCAATAAGCAATTGTTTGGAATGCACACCTACACTGCTACACATGCTTCTGTACTCAGCACTTTCACCCTCCCCCCTGCTTTAGCTGCAGATAACGTGCTTGGCTGTATGCTAGAGGGTATAATGCAATTCTCTTTCCTGAATTTTAACAAGACTTTCCTCTAGGATGTTGTAGATGGGCCATAAAACAGTTGCTCTTACATGCCCTGGACACTGAGACTAGACTTACATTAAAAACTGCATAGTATTCAATTCAATTTAAATTGTATAGTTTTTTTTAACAATGGGTACTGTCACAGAGCAGCTTTACATGGATAAAAATTCTGGAATTGAAGACAGTTGTAGTTTTACCAGCTCTTCCCTAATAAGCAAGCAACATTCGATGTTCGATATATTCGTTTTTGTTTTTTTTTATGCAAAAAAAACTTCCATGATAAAGAAACTTTGAGGGGAACCAGACACAAAAGGGAACCCATCCTACTGTAATTTGTGTGGTATTAGATATCACCACCATAAATAAATTCCCAGTGTAATGTTCAATAAGATCACGAAAGTGCAGTTGTATAACAGGAATTACATTTGAGGTTAACTGATGGTCCTAAAACCATTCATGCAAAGTACTGCTTTTACATAGCGTGTAGTATAGGAGTGTGCATAGCTGAAGTTACAGCATTAATCCTAATGAAGATAAATGAAAGTCTCATGAACATTTTCCTCGTATAGTTCAGGTTGGTACAAAATTGACATTGTGTGCCTGTGTCTACGTGGTGTGCAGACTACATCAAGCCATCCATGTGCAGCTCCAGCTCATGCTCTCTGAACAGTGAGAATCCATATGCCACCATCCGGGACCCGCCGGGTCTGACTTGCAAGCACACAGAGAGCAGCTATGTGGAGATGAAGTCTCCTGCACACAGGGATCTGGCCTTCTGCACCAGCACTAACACTACCGCACGCACTTCTGCAAGCAGGAACATCTATGATATGGGTGAGTTAGATATGGAGAAGGGCTTCAGAAATACAGTGAGGTGGCATTTTCACGTAAACCTTTTAGGCTTTCTGTTGCATTTACAGGGTATTATATAGCATTTTTCCAATGTATTTCAAATATGAATGTTAGAGGGTTAGTTAAGGCAGTCATGTTTGAGCACAATGAGAAGACCCTGTGTGGAAGCAATGTGTATCAAGTACATTCATTTACTTTACTCCCTTGAGGTTAGGTGTTTCAGCCACACCCATCGCTAACATATAATCAGGCACACAGCCATGCAATCTCTGTAGACAAACATTAGCAGTAGAATGGGTCAAACTGAAGAGCTCAATGACTTTAAACATGGCATGGCCAAAAGATGGATGGAATTGAATGGATGGAATTCTTGCCATGCTAAATCTGCCTACTTAAGTGTAAATGCTAAAATTCAGACATTTTTATGGACAAGCATTCGGAAGCAACAACAGTTTAGCCAAGAAGTAATAAACGCAGCATACTCACAGAGCAGGGCCACTGAAGTGCGTAAAGTGCTGAAGTGTGTAGCACATAAAAATCTGTTGCATCACTACAGCGTCTCTGGAAGCAAAACAAGATTTGTGCCTCGAGAACTTTGTGGCCAAGTCTCTGGGAAAGAAAAAGCTGTAGATCATTTTGAGCTTTCTTCTATCTAAATGCACAAGGTCAACAGTAAAGGGTGCTGGAGGTGGGAGAATGGTCTGGGGCAGTTTTTCAGGGTTTGGGATAGGCTGCTTATTTCCAGGAAAGGGTCATACAGTATTAATGTTATTTAATTAACATATTGTACAAATACGTTAGACTATTGTATAAGTCAAATTTTGGGGCAACAGTTTTGGAGAAGGCCCTCTGCTTCCAGCATGACTGTACCCTTGTGCACAAAGCGAAGTCCATTAAAATATGGTTTGATCATTTTGGTGTGGAGAGACTCCAGCGGGTGCGCGGAAACCTGACCTCAGCCCCTTTAAACACCCATGAGATTATTTTGAATGTTGATTGAAGGCCAGACCATTCTGTTCAACAGGGTCTGATAATGCTAATGCTAATTTGGCCGAATGGGCATAGATTCTGGCAGACGCACCTCAGAATTATGTAGAAAACCTTCCCAGAACAATGGAGACTGATATACATAAGGGGGGAAACTCCACATTAATGCCTATGGTTTGGAATAGGAAGTCCAAAAAGGACATAAAAGTGTGTAGAAAGTGTCCACGTATGTTTGGCTATATGTTAAACTTATGTGGCATTGTGCATCTGCAGATTATACTGTATTTTGTGTTTGGTTACTATTAAAGGCCATTCAGTAGTTTTTGGGTCTCATTTAATAATCTATGATAATCTAATCTTTGATTAGAATGTAACAGTTTCCGGGGAAAAGTGTAGACTAGCATTTTGATCTGCATTATGGCTGCCAAGCACCATGTCATGTTTACACGCATTGTATTTCATGCTAAATATATTGTAGTATCTTGTTTTTACACTTTACTTACCTCAGAAACTTTCCACTGTCCAAAACACTGTCTTGTGTTCTGTGGTCCATTTCTTGCAAATGCTTGCACTCGTGCACTTCATCTAGTTGAGGGTTCTTCAGTATATCTGTATGGTTTTATGTGGGGTAACATTGTTTCGCCTCACTGTGCACCGTACCTACTGTATATAGCTGAAATGACTTGAACCACTTTGACTTGAACCTTTTTAATTTGAACTGGAGCATGGCCAAAAAGCGTCGCTTTTCACCTCTATTTAGCTGGTACAAAGTATACTGTAATACTACAAAAACAAAAAGCATGATCCTAGTACCTACAATTTTGCAAAACTGTATACACGTAAGTGACATGGAATTGTTTAATCAATGCATGTTTAGGAAGGATTCCTTGTGTGAAAGCAAACCTGGAATTCTAAGCTCCTCACCCTAGAATTGGTCCTGGTAGAGGTACTGTATTCAAGTATTCAAGCCAAGCTGGTGAAAATGCTCTTCAACACCTAATATGAATAAAGTCCATCAGGCAAAAATATCCGGTCAGTCTTGCCAGAAAACACCGATAACAGGCAGAAGGCTACAGTAATTGTAAAGTGTAAATCTAAGTGCACTTGTAATACATGTATGCTTGATATATGACATTTATCTAATGTGTTACGTTTGTCTTTATCAGAGCCCACAGTGAGTGTCCTGCAGGGACCCAATGGCCTGGCGACTGGTTTCTCCCAGAACCCTTACGACCTTCCTCGAAACAGCCACATCCCAAGCCACTACGACATCCTACCCATGCGCCACAGCCCCACACACACCCCGTCGCCCCCTGAGAGCCCCCCCAGCTCCCTGCTGTAGAGCCCAGACCTCAGCCTACCTCTACACTACAGCAAGCACCACCTGCTTCTGCAGGACCTCCTCCTGTCTATCTTTTTATCTTATCTTATCTTTCCATCTTTTTCCCCACATACACAGAAATCACACAAAATGGTAATAGATGCTATAAATCAGAGTTTGCTCGTTGGTATATGTGTGCGTGCCTCGTGGGGCAACAGATGGCTAAGAAGGAATTCTACAGAGAACTGTAACGATACTAGCAACTACTCACTTCTCTCCTGTCTTCATTCAGTTCTCTGGAAGGTAAAATGATTTCATTAAGAGGACCAAACTGGGGACTGAGAAGAAAAGAACAAAGCTTGTATTCTGTATCTATTTGCGTATATTGCACCAGACTACCAGACTTTCAGGGCACCTGGGTTGAGAAGTTTCTTTAAAAACAGTTGTTTTCAGTTGTTACAGGACCATAGTCTCAGTGGTTCGGTGGTTAGTAGCTTAAACGGGGGAGAAGTTGAGCACATCACACCTGTTCACTAAAGCAATCAGGGACTGACCCTGGCCATCTGATCAGAGCCAATCTATACCATTACCGACAGGTGAAGTGTCACTGCTAACGTTGATTATTTAAAGAGGACCGGCAAGAGAAAGCATGGCTTAATAGTAAATGGTTTAATAGTAAGACCCTGTAGCGTTACTGTATAAAGACAATTACCAAAATTAGTTTTCGACACCCATCATTTTGTTTTTCATAATACTAGAATATAAGTATAATTCTTTAAACATTTCATAAAGTGTTTTACAAGCTGCTGTGATGATGCACATTTCCTTCTAAAAGATTTATGAGAAAAACAGCAGTTTGATATACACTGTACAATGGCTTTACCTCTACTAGTCTATATTAAACTGCTTTTTCATCTAAACACATTTATGGATGGTTATATATCAAGTTTGCAGGTGTGATGTCATGTGAACGTGTTATCAAGACCATATACTATAATGTTACCATTTCTGTCTTTTCTTTTTTGATAAATATATATGCTTTGTTTTGTTTTTTTTTGTTTACATTCCTAAAATGTCAGTGGTTGGATCTTGAGAGAGCTTTTGTGTTTATTTGTAACTTATTTGAAGAAGTAGCATTTTTGTTTTTCATAAAAGGTGTAAAGTTTATATAGAAAACAATCTAGCATGAACAAATTATATCCAATGATGCTTAATTCATTTATTGTGACTGTACCACTCATGCACACTAGCGATACACAATGTAAGTTATAGTTTGTGTCTACGTAGATGCATTACAGTGGGCAGTGATAACCTACATATCGTTTGGAGACATTTACTGAATCTTGTTTCATATGAAGTTCAGTTTGGTAACTCTGCTTGCTTGTTTTGTTTTGTGCAATGATCTAAATGTGGCCCCATTCTCCACACTAAAGCAATAACCTGCAGACAATCAAACAGGGACAAAAGTGCAGTTTATCCACCCATACACAGCAGGACAGTCTGCTTTAAGCCTGTGTGTAAAGCAAAACTGATTTGATCTGTGTGTCATTTCATTCAAAATAAAGCTTACAGACTATAGGTTTAAGTTAACAGTAGCCATTACATCCATGACATGTTGTAGATGAGCTACTTCTCTTTACCTGAGGGATGTAAAGACAGCTGTGTACTTTCATGATTAGAGATATGACGACTTAATATTAGGGAAATTAATCAGTAAATGGTTAAATGATTTAAACTAAACACTGTGACGAGGAAGGACGGCAAAGGCACTTGCTACAAAAACAAACTACATATATGAAGGTTACTTAACATAATTCAGAACATCACAAAACATTTATCACACATTTCCTAAATTACTCACTTAACTGGAATTTTATTTTTCACTTTAAAATTTTAATTACAGTGGATAGAGTAATAGAATAATGATTAAAATAAAAATAAAAAAAAATCACAGTACAGCACAGACAAACAAATGTTTTTGAGGCAATATGTGAAAGAGAACTGACATAACATCAATATCCAGATAAACATAAAACACTAGCTATGTGCAGTGCTTAGGTTGGGCATAACTGTGCCATCTGTACCCATACATCATTGGCACTGCCCTTTAGGCCTCGACCAGTCAGGTACATGATTGGTTTCAGGCTCCCAAGTGCCAATTTGGAGAAAGGCCCGATATCAGTCACGAAATGCATAGAGAAAGACATAGTGCCCAACTTGACAGGTATATAATTTTCTTTACAACTATTCTATTCTGCTTCAGACTGCCATATAGCAATGTTCATACTGATTTCACCATGACTGACTTTGCTTCAAACCTACATTATAATTTTAGCTGTAGAGATTCTCCTCTTTTTAACATTTAAGTGTAATAGAGAGCATGTAGGGTTATAAGTATATACCAGAACAGATCATGCATATTGTCCTCACTACCATTTCTATTGTACACACAATACTATCCCTTAGGCAGCCATGGTGCGAAAATGATTTGCGGTTTATAATGTTCCCCACATCTGCTGAATCATAGGAATGCTTGTTTTTACAATCACAACATGATTATACTGGGCTACAATACATTATACATTCGTAATTCATTTTGATCAGAAACATAGTACTGTCCGTAAATGTCAAGAATCTTACAATAATAGGCACAAAACAATAAATCAGCTGGCTACTATAGAATAAATACTAAGGAATTAAACTGTAGTGTGGATTAGATATGGAAAGAAATAGTGTGGTTGGTGCAAAAACATTGAAAAGCTCCAGCCTACAATAATCAAATATGTCTTGTGTGCAATGGTCTGGCTATTCTTTCTATTGACTAAGGAATGTGGTACACTAAATGGGAAGTTTGTTCAACACTTTTATAGTCCAAGATCTCGGTCCTCATTTACTACACTACATAAATCTTAGTGTTACACTGCTGTTAAAACATATACCTACACTGCCATCAAAATCTAAGTTTAGATGTTCTTCTATTAAAATGTTTCCTACATGATTTAATCTTGCTGTTAATAATCTAGCTAAAAAACTGAGGTGACATCAGAGGGCAGGTACCTGGGTGAAACATGGCAGCAGTCATAATGAATGAATGCTACCATTTGATGAAGACCTCCCAGCAGGGCTTTATCGAGCAGGAGGGAAAAAAAAGCCAACAATGTGTGCACATGGACAAAAATGGAAGCTTCCCTGTGTGACATTCCACTAAGAAAGGCACTAAAACCACTACTCTTCAAGAAATGCACAGGATGAATGGAATCAGCAGCAGCATGAGGAGCTCTCAGTCAGTGTAAGGAGTCATGTCTCATGTCACATGCACCAAAGAACATCTTCCCACTCCTCTTTCCAGAATGCTGATTTAAAGCATGCAAGCATATTCTACATTACAGACCACAGGAGCAACAGCAATCATGACTGACATGTTACACTATCTGTTCAGATACTGTCAAAAATACAATAACAGGAGTGCTCCTAAGATGGAATTTAAGTTTACATGCAAAGAGAAGCATTGGCATACACGCAGCCATATCCAAAATTGATGATCTCTGGGGCCCAATGCTAGTCTTAACATCTAGTATCCAAGTTCTCTACAGCATACAGCAACCCCTCCTTAATGCCAGTGTCTAATTTCAAGACAGTCTCAGGCACAGACCTGGGCCAGCTGCACAAGACATTGACATGAACGAACCTCACACTGTTCTCAAACGAAAGAGTATACTAAGACGTTTCAGTGAAGATCGGCACAACTGATTATTAAATTTTTGCAATTAAAAAAGCCTACCATAGCAAAAAAAAAAAAAAAAAAAAAAAAAAATAAATGTTAGTTCAGAGCGCAGGTGGTAACCCTTTTGAGATCTGAGGTTTGGAAACACAGCTTCTGTGCTCTAGCCCAAGCGTGCAGCTGCGCCTCTGAACCAAAGCAGTCTTTAAGAAGTGGTGGGGGGAGGAGGGGAAGGGGTTCCCAATAGAAGGAGAGGGAGGGGTGAGGGCTTTTCTGCAGGTGGGCTTTACAGGAAAAGGAGGTCATGGAAGGGGCTAGATGTTCTGGCAACACTGCATTTTTGGCTTGTTCTCAGTGGGCTGCACCTGGATGGACACCACGTTGTTGCTGGGCGATATGTCGTTGTCTCGGCGGTCTGACATCTGTTTCTGGGACACGATGCGGTAGATTTCTGTAAAATAACAATCAGCAATGTAAGGTACAGGATCACAATGCTTGTCAACGAATGTAATTGTTTTGGTACAACACTAGAATTGTTTTTGGGAGATTTTATTTATTTAACTTATAGAGGTTCAACTCATTGTGTGCAAGGAGACAGTGGCTCTAAAATAGCACTTGTATGCTGAGATGCCTCTGAAATAATCTGAATTCATTATACCTTCTTTATACTGCCTTAGCCATAAACATTGCGGTATGCCTGAGGTAATGTAATTACCATGTTATATCTGATGGCCTTTAAAAATTTAAACTCCTTTCAGCTTACATTGCAAAAAGGAAATAAGGCTCGGCTGACAAACAAAGCAGCAACAGAGGCAGGAAGCTTTTTTTATTACAGTCACGTCAAGCTGGAGGAACTCAATGGACCCACCCCAGCAAGGTCAGTCCTTTGATTAGTCATTCATAAGGGAATGGCCTTCGACCAAAAACCAATCAGCCTTTAGCCTACACACACACACACTTTCTCAAGCTCATTTGCATGACGTTCTTCTCATCGACTTTTGCCCCCTACTCTAGTTTCTGGCCACATATGATTTGGCCTCAATCTGATGGCATATAAGAAACCAGACATATCAGTTTCTGAACTCAGAGACAACTCACCAGTCAGGATGGTCTGAAAGGCTGTCTCCACATTAGTGGAATCCAGAGCCGATGTCTCTAGAAAAGACAATCCATTCTTCTCTGCGGAGACGAGGAACAATTTCAGTGAGATAGCGTTTCAAAGCCAAAGTTAAGTTATTCACTTAAAAACACAAGACTCCTGGACGTACAACTTTTACTCCTGCCTAATCAACAATAATAATAAGAAGAATCATTATTCTGGATAGAAAGGTTATATCCAACTGGGTTTCTGACCTGCAAATGCACGTGCCTCATCAGTGGGCACAGCCCGGAGATGGCGCAGGTCACTTTTGTTACCAACCAGCATGATAACAATGTTACTGTCTGCGTGGTCCCTCAGCTCCTTCAGCCAGCGCTCCACATTCTCATAGGTCAGATGCTTGGCAATGTCGTACACCAGCAGAGCCCCCACAGCACCACGGTAATACCTTCAAACCAAAATAAAGAGCAATCTCTACCTAGTCAGTGGTAGTTCAGGTGTTTAAAGTGGTCCACAACAATTTAAAAATACAGATTCTATGAAGGGTGCTCAAGGTAGAAAACTGGGACTAAAATTGCTGGTGAATAAAGACGTGAAACAGATTGACATTTACAGAAGACTTTAAGCACAGTACGGTGACGAGACTCTTAGCCGGAATAAAGCATTTCAATGGTGCAAACATTTTAAGAAAGCTCATTATTCAATGACATATGGCCTAATAATGTCGGGCCATTAAAGGAGCTCCGGGGAGGCCAGTGTTTTGGACATAAAGCAGGACGATGTCATCGATGTACATGCACTATCAATGGTATCAATGCACTAGTGAAAACTGGGATAAGTGCATTATTGTAGCATAAAATAAAGGTTTTTTTACTTTCATAACTGTGTAATAACATTCTGAACAATCAAAAGTCCGGTTTGACTAATAAAATAATTTGTTTTCGTGATGGAATTTCCAGCAAAAGAGTATGTAGCATTTGTAATCAAAAACTGTGAAAACAAGATAAATTGTTCTAAAATTTAGAAGAAGAAAAAACTACATATATTATTAAATAATGTATATTAAATACATATCACAAAAAAGTCAGGCAAAAAAATTATAAAAATAAAAATCTACTTGGCACTGTAACAATGCATTACGTTAGTGGTCCAACAGTACTTCAAACACTATAGCTGCTCCCCAAACATGAAGTCATCTGCCATAATAGAGGTTTTATAGCCATCACTATAAACTATTGATCAGGAGTCTAGACTAGTCTAGACAAACAGTTAGGTCTTGTCTATTGTTTTTCAGCAAAGCCCTGAACACTCAAGTAGATGTACAGCATTATAAGTAACTTTCAGATAAATACAGATTATGCTCATACCTAATACTCAGCTGATTTAAACATAATGACACAAATATTCTTATATGAATAATACTTTAATTTTTATCAACTAAAATGATAATCCGATGAAGCATCGGAGATGTAATAGTTAACATTTGCAGCTTATTCTGGAATGTGACATTGCCCTGAGCTTTCACAAGAGCGGCGGTGTTTTCTTACGCTGAAGTGATGGCTCTGTAGCGCTCCTGCCCAGCCGTGTCCCATATCTGGGCTTTTACAGTCTTCCCATCCACCTGAATGCTGCGAGTAGCAAACTCCACACCAATGGTGCTTTTGCTTTCCAGGTTAAACTCGTTGCGGGTAAAGCGGGACAGGAGGTTACTCTTCCCCACACCAGAATCTCCAATTAGAACCACTTCAAAGAAGAAGAAAAAAAATTACTTTCCTGTTCCACACTCAAGTAAGTGAAGGTACATTGATCCAATAAATCGTATATTTATCACAACTCATACTGTACAGTAGGGATGGGGAATCGCCAGTCCACTCCAGATACGCCATCACAATACCCCGGTGCGGATTCAACTAAAATTGTGATACTATAAGTATCACAATTATAGAAATATCCAGATTCAATATGACATTTTTCCTGATTTTTTATATATTTGGAAAGCTTTATATATATAAAAAAAAAAATTTAATAAAAAAAAGCTTGGTTAATTAAACGTAGTCTGTTCCTTATAACATTAGTTATTACTTAAAAAACCAAGGGCAGCATTTAAGACTTGTGCAAGTGTGTGTGAAGATTCAGTTAGACATAATTTAGTTTACTCAGAGAGTTTGAAGAAAAAGATTGATCATTGGGGGCTTTTTGATAATGTTGGTGGTAGTCTTTCTGCTGCTCCCGGGGTCGCTACAGCAGACCATACAATCAGCGCCCAACAAGAATGGTTTTATTGCCATTTTAATCAGGCTTGGGACCGGCACTACATCCAGTGGCTGGGGTTTGGGCATTGACGGGAGGATTGAACCCATGTCTTCCGCATGGCAGGAGAGAAACCTACCCCTGGCCACACATGCTCAAAAGATTTAAATACTGCAACAACACAAAAATAAATTCATGTTGTGCCACTCAGAAGCATCTGCGCTCGGGACATAATCAGTTATATCTGAGGCCAATCGAACTGAAAACCAGCCAATTCTGATCAGTGGCCAATTAACCTCTATTATAATTTTTATTAAAAAAACAACAACTGGTGTTTGCGTGCGGGTGGGTTGACTGTATGATAATATAAAATCAGTATTACAGTAATCTGTGAGTGTGAATTAGTTTAAACGGTTACGAGAGGCTGAGAAGTGGACTTAGGTGGCGGTAATACAACTTACTGGATGACAACAGCTATACAATAGTAATAGAAAAATAAGAAGAAAAGAAAGGGAGAACTGTAGATCTAAAAAAAATATTAGATGTAAAATGTTAAATGACAAGATTGGGGAATTGGTGTTTTTTAAGTTACATGCTTAGTAATTATAACAATAAAAGGTGCTGGAGACACCCACAGTAACATAAAAACAATAAAAAAGTACTATAGTAAAATAAAATATGTTAATGTGTAATATGTAAAGCGGGATGTTGGATGTGACATGTGAGTTGCCTTTAATGATTAACACTTTTCTAACCTCACTCTTGATTCAATCGAAATTTAAAATGGAAACAAATCGCCTCAGATGCCTCTGTTAAGGAACACAAGAATGACAATAATATCGTTCTTTATAGGAGACCTTTAATTATAATGATATAGTGTATAATAAGAAGGTAAAACACGATACCAATGGCTAAAGTGTGGAAGCACGAAGAAGGGAAACCTTGCAATAACCTCCCCCGGTATTAGGTTGAAGCAGCAGTCGGGTCGTTTATCTCTCTTCCGTACTGACCGGGGCTTTGGCAAATCAGAGTAGCGTTAACTAGTTAGTAAATAAACACTGTCTTCCTGGTTAGAAGAAAGAAAAAAAGACTAGTTGTGGGATTATACGTTTTCATTGTTACGTTTTACACATTAAGTGTCATTAAAATGTTCTTAACTGTGACAGACTGACTGGGTTTAACCGCGGCCTCGAAATCCTGTGTAAGCTATAAGGTGTGGTGCTCGGAACAGAAGTATCTAGATTAAACCTAAACACATCAGATGCTTTTTCACAGCGTCGCTAATGTGTATAGCGTTAGCTACTCAGAATAATAAAAATACACGTATGCCTTTATTTTTTATTTTTTTTGCTCTATTTATCACTCTAACGGTCACAGGCGTTAGTGATTTGCGTGACGTATAACGTTTTCGCTAACAATAAGCAACATTTCTCGCTAATCCTGGCCTGTTAGCTAGCCAGTCTAGGTGGAGACAGCTAGCATGCTAAGCCCTATCGTATACTTCATGTCTCATCCAACATTAGCTTTTCCTTGTCTTGCTAACATAAGAAGAAGAAGAAAATCAAGCCGGCAGTAACTAAGGCGGTTTTAATTAATATTCACCTTTAAATAGGTAGTCGTACTCGTCGTCTCTTGTTCCCATCTTGCTAGAAATGAAGGTTAATAAACAGTGGCAGGTAAAACCCGTATCGAGCTCAAATGGAAACAGCCCACTTGGTCCTTCCCGCTGCTGCTGCACTGCAGTCAGACTGGGTGTAAGTCGGAAGCCATGCTAACTATTTAGCAAGCGAGCGGCCTTCATTCGAGGGTTCAAAACAATCGATACGATTTCAGAATAAAAGTCACAGTTTTTTTTCACAAGTTTTCCCCCGCTTTTGACAAATGATGTGGGGGGAAGGCGTCGAAATACTGAATTAACTCATTTATATTTATCATTATTATACAATAGTTGGTACACTCTTACTTGCAGCAACTTATGTTGTAAAATCACCCGCTTTAGTTAACGATTTTTAAAATATATATTTATATATTTTTTATTTATTATTTGGGGGGGGGGGGGGGGTCTTGTGGTTTACCACAACAAAAAAAAATCTATGAATCATGAATGTTTATTTTAATAGGCAGTGTTATAGAGTCATCTTGGAAAATATGAAATGCTAGTTACTATGCTGTTAGGTTCAGCGTTTATCTCTCAGCGACAACTCAGTAGTTAAGGTATTGCAATACAACTTAACGTCGTTTTTATTAGATTATTTATTTAAGTATAATTTCTAGCTATAAGTAGGTATTTTGTTAGCAGTAACCGAAACACTTGTTTAAGAGCTAAGAATGGAGAGCCTGTAGACAACTGGTTCCATGGTGTAATGGTTAGCACTCTGGACTCTGAATCCAGCGATCCGAGTTCAAATCTCGGTGGAACCTAAGGATTTTTTTTTTTTTTTTTATATATATTTTTCGATTGATTAAGTTGTTGATTAAACTGTAATCTATGTACGATTAACAAATAACGGCTTAACACCACAACACGCAACTGACACAACAGTAACACAAACATTGTGACAGATTAGTGAACTGTGTACTATGAAGGTTCTTCCCGTGCTCTAAGGGTTTTTAATGGGATTCCGGTTTCCTCTCCAGTCCATTTGCTTGAGACACCCCCACCCTTTCACGCAGGAAAATGACATGGGTAAACCAAGCAATAATTTAAATTAATTAATGTCTAATTTTGATCTATCCGGTATGTCAAGTGGTGCACTGCTCATCACTTACCACAGGAGGACAGTATTTTTCAACTTTATGAGAAAACACAGGCCGACCAACCTGGTATACACTCATATTGTTAAATATTAAGTTAAAAAATACGCTCCAATATTCATTTGATCGCCTTTAGTTCATGTGTTCATTTAGTTAATGTGTGGGAATAATCCCCCAGAATGTCTCCAGAACCATTCTTTCACAATTTGAGTCTTGGAATATGGTTTTGACATCAGGGAGAAGTAAAACAATAGATGAGATAACCTGGTCATTCAGTACATTCAAGACATCAGCTGACTTAATTCTGTTGCCACATAAAGTTGCTGAGCCTAGACCTGACCAAGTCAGCAACCCCAGATCATAACACTGCCTCTGCAGGGCCACTATACTAGGGTTGGGCGATGGCGACCAATTTGGCATCGTACGATGTCTAAAGTGAAACATCGCGATGGACGATGAACGCGCGCGCAACCCCCCCATCGCGATGCCGGCTCAGCATCGCGATGTCTATCGGCCATCGGTGATGGACGATGGCATCGTCTATCGGTCCAACCCTACACTATACAGGATGATTCTTACCCTGAAGTGCCCATTGCTCTGGAATAGGGTAAATGTGGACCACATGACTTTCTTCCCCACTGCTCCAAAGTCTAATCGTTATGCTTTCCAGCAAATTGAAGCCTTTTGTTTCTGATAAGTCACTTAACAAGTGGTTTTCTTATGGCCACACAGCTATTTAACCCCAATCCTGTGAGGTCTTGCCAAATGCCTAAATATAAATGTAGGTCTTGTTACATTGTGTGTGCATGGAAATGCTCTTACTTTCACTATCAAACATACTGCAACCATAATTTGTATTCTTGATTTTTTTTTTCACCATGCAACTTCACCAAGTGAAGGAAATATGATGAACTGAATTTTATTGAATTTTATCCAACTATACAAACATTACTAAGCACAGCAAATACAAGAAAGTCTGTCTCTTTGGAAACAAAATATGAACAAATGCTATAACCTATGAACACTTCTTTATTTATATACTTACTTTACAGCATTTTTTTTTTTTTTTTTTTTTACTGAAAAATTTGGCGCATTACAATAAGACGCGCGAATCTAAGAAGAACATCCATAAGGTTATAATAAAGATATGTGAACGCTGGGTCTTCAGCGGTGTGCAGGTCGCGTGGACGTAGGGCTCGTGCTCGCGCTGCTCTTCCTCAGAGCCAGAGGAGGTGTGACGTACACGCCGTTTTCTGGCAGTCACGTGATCGGCGCCAGCAGGTCCTGATAAGCGCGTGCGCGAGGCTCCAGCCCAGCGCATCCCAAAGCGGCCAGTGAGCGAGGATACGGAGACGTAAATATACAAAGATTTGTTTTTGTTTTCGTTTGTAAAATGGAAGATAACAGGTCTCCGGCTGAATAAAAGACGCGGCTGGTTTTCCACGGACTGACCATCAAAGCACCGCTTGGATAACCGTAAGTGGACTCGGATGAGAAATAATCTTTTCTTTATTTGTCGTTGCATATACTGTAGGTGACATGTTTGCCCAGGTTTAATTGTCGTAACGGTGAAATGCCCGCGATATATTGCGGTCAGTGGCGCGTGAGCACGACACCGTCCATGATGCGTGAATCTCGCTCGTGTATTGTGTTGACGTTCAGGTCAGACATCAGCCTTGAAGTCCCCTTTAACACTGGTGTGTGGATATTCTGTTTAATCTGGTGATCATAAAGTCTTCCCATTATTATGTATAATCATATCTCAAAAAAACTATGGTAAGCATGAATGTTGTGGCATTACGTAGACAAATTATTAATACCATAGTCATTAT
>JAQQZT010000038.1:15334420-15347591 GCA_030068275.1 Clarias platycephalus | reverse complement strand
TATATATATATATATATATATATATATATATTAGTTATACAGTATATATATAAAATATTGAATTGTGAAATCGAGAAAAGTTATGTTATCCTGTATGTCATTACGTACATTTCTTGAATACTTGCCTTGCTTGAGTTGTCAACAATGCCATCTCCTGTCTCACCTGGCCCTCGTTATCTGTGACTGTAAGAGCACTGTGTTAATATTTGTACTTCTGTGTTTTTTCGGTCTCTTTTTTTTTGGCCAGGAAGGCTTTAGTCCATTAGCCCCGGGGTATGTAAACATTCCCTTTGGCTCTTTAAAAGGCTGTGTAAATGGCTGATTTTATGCACAGGCTGTTACTTTCTTATTGAAAATGCAGTCTAACTAACCCAGATGTTTATTTACTTACATAACAATGGAATTAGAAGTTTCTAAATGTAATGATGTTGAAAAGACCACTTAGGAAGATAAAATTTAAGTCTGATTTCTGATTAATTTGTTATGTGCGTGAACAGTACAAAGTTTTTCATATGTATTCTCATTGAATACAGTCAGCTGTCTTATTTTTAAGTTACTCCAATTCCCCTATACCCCTAATTCACCAGACACCCCGCCCAGTGGAGTACAGTCATGTTAGCTTACATTGTTTTTCATTCAAGCTGATGAGATTTTTGTGTACAAAGTGCCAGTCCACCAGACTTGCATGAAAGCTGGTCTGAATCTTTTCCCTGCACTTTCAATAATGTGTAGTCTAAAATCTTATCACATGCCTTATTTGTGGTATGTTCACTTAAGGCATTTGCCCCCCATTTGAGACCAACCTTGGTATGTGAGAGCATTGCCAAGCTTGAAATCAGGTGTTAAACTGACTGCTTTTTGTAGCAGAAACACATTTTATTGTCATCCCTGTAACCCAGATCTGCCAGACAAAACATGTTTGGATGGAAATAGCTCGGCTGCTTTCTTTCCTAAGTATGCAGATGTCTGCTTGTGTCTCTCTTCATGGTGCCGTGGAGTCAGATGTCCACCTCCGTGGCTTAAGCAGGACCAGATGCTTGGCCAAATGTGCTGTATGAGTTCCCACTTCCTGCATTCTCCCCTTGGCCTCCCTATTGCTCCAAAGCTGTGTATTAGTAGGAACCTCCCTAGTGCAGGAGGCGCTGGCCCTGAGCCAGCAAACTCAGCTTTGAAACAGCTGTATGACATCAAGTTCATTGTTTTTGACAGTGTCTTGATTCGGCTTGTCCGTAGTCTTCTCAAAGCCGCAGGTTGGTGTAAAGATAAGCAATAGTGGAAGATGGCATGTTTTGTTATTCTTTGGCAGCTCCTTCATCTCCATCTTTTTTCATGATGCCATAATTTAAGGCCAGTAAGGCTGGAGTGCCATTAATGTGCACTCCAATACTTTTCATATTGTGGTCTGAGTGTGCTTAAAAAGGTATTAGTACTCTTTTATTTGCCCCAAAGTGACCATATTACCTAGTTTACTGCTTGTACAGTATTGTGATCCTAAACTGGTTTCCAAGGCTTTGTAAAATTCAGTATCGTGACTCATCCTAACCAAGTCAGTTTAAAGAGAAAAGAGAACTAATAGCTAGGGTCAGTCCTCCTGCTACACAGTTTCCTTAGAGGAAATCAGTCATCATTTGAGCAGACTAGTTCCCTTTTCTTTAAAAAGCTCCCCAAGACGGCAGATTGCACTTACGCACTCAGTGTTGTAGTTACGCAGGTTCTCCTTGGCAGGATTTCCGCCGTGTAGGAGTTTGTGATGAAACGCTCAGCTTCCAGTATGCTTCCGGACATTCCTCCAACTCAATACCTCTGTGTGATGCTGCTGTGGTGTTTCTCAATCAGGCAGAAACTTCCTGTCTGTACTTGCCCATTTTTGTCACAGCATGAGTCATTCGCAGGAATTTCTGGTACTTGAATGACATTTCATGCTGTTTACCTGAAGGTTTTTCATGGGCTTCCCTTTTTTTTTTTTTCATGAAATTTGCTTTTCATGTCATTCGCTTCTTTGTATTACCATAACTGACACCGTCTTATAATTAGCAAGATTGCTTTCAAATTAAAACTAGATTTGATGTTAAATTATGCATTCACTTATTATGCTTTCTCAGAGGTAAAGCTTGTAATTGTCTTTGGAGTTAAAATATCAATTACTGTATACAGAATGCATTCTCCTACCATCAGTTCACATATAACGTTCATTTCCATTTTTAAATATTGGATATCATTTATTTCTATTGGCTTAACCCAAAACAATAAATATTTGCAGATTTTTTTCACCTATTTATTTTTTCCACCATTGTTGTCATGGTGAGGATTATGATTCCTGGGTTCACACACCCAGTTCTGACGGATGGCAAGGTTTTCGGTCCAAGAGATTATGTCTCTTTATGTAATCCAAAATCTCTCGCTTAACTTAACTGCCATATTTTTAACCTCAGTATTCGCAGCGGAGTTTGCCGCATTCTGTGGTCTGAGATGTGCGCGGATGTAGGTGGATCTGGGAACAGAGAGTTTTGTGAGTGGGTGGTTTCGTGTCGGTTTGCTCAGAGAGAACGTCAGAAATGCTGTTGCCTTGCTGTTACGGATTTAAATCAGAGCAATTTGTTTTAAAGATTCACAATAGAACAGGAACAAAAAGAATTGGAACGCACATTGATTTCCTAAACGAGGCAGCGGGAGCACGTGTTCTAGACATGTCTTTAGCCTTGAGCTGGATTAGGGTTATACAGGCTACATGTTTAATCCCTGAGTCTTATTCTGTTCATTTTATTTTAGTTATCGTCGTAACAATCCTAAAAATCGCATGGCAGGAGACGCTTCTGCACCATCTTTAGCTGACCAGTTTAATAAAACAAAGTATTGGAAGAAGAACTTTTTCTTTTATTATTATTATTACAGAGGCCTAGTCAATAGGTCAGGTTTTTTTCCTGAGCTCTTAAGCTCTGTCCCGTGACACTGCTGGCCCATAATGCAAACCACAAAGCCATTACCTCCAAAGCTCTTGACTGACTGACACCCTACCGAGAGCAAGAGAAAGTGCTCATCTGCAGTGTCAGTGCCGGTGATGATGCTCAGCAGCCTGTAAACTGAGCCTGCACAAAGGCCTGACTATAACCTATTACTGTTACCATATGAAGTCAAAGACATTAAGATGGATTGGATATCATGAGACAGCAGTGCAGCTAAAAAACCCTCTTATTCCTGGCTCGTGACAGGGTGAAACATTATTTCGTAAGGGTATTCGTAACCGGTACTCAACAGCCTGTGGAAATAAGACCCGGGATGTAATGTGTGTAATAACATTAGTATTATGGCAATTATAATTAATGATGTTTAGGGATCTTGTGGATGACGATAGGTCTTTGTGGAATGCACTGGTCACACCCGCTCATGATCCATGATTATTCGCCAAGCGAGCAGAGACTACAAAATGTGTGACTATAGTTCTAAACATCTGTGGGTTGTGTGTGTGTGTCGAGCCACACATAGTGCCTGGGTACACTCTCAATCGCTATTTATGGCAACATGAAACAGCGATAGCGAGAATCAGTCACACTCAGCCAGCTTCACAGGGCTGTTCTCTGCAAGTGTGGAGGTACTTGCACATGTGTGCAGTAAATTCCTCTCTCTTGGACAATTTTTGGGAGTCCAGAAGTGCGTGCGGCATCCGTAATAGAAATGTTTGTTGTTCTGGAGTTCCAGTGTCCCGACAAAGCAGTTCCATGCACGGTATTTAGACGTGTGACGCATTCATTTAATATCTCCTTGAACAAACGCCTTTAAAGAGGTGCAGCTTGTACAGTCAAAAATATGCTGTTATGCACAGCAGGAATGACTGGTAATTATAACCATATGGTCTCTGGCGTATTTATTACAAAGATTGTGGCATATGAAACAGCTTGTGTGTGTGTGTGTGTGTGAGTGTAACAGAATGGTATGTTAGATGTTTGAATCCTTTTCCAAGCTTGACGATGACAGTCATGGATGCAGATCAGAGAAAGTTGCGGCGTGGGTTCTGTGACTTCATTCTAAATGTGAATTCTTTTAATGTGCAAAACATTATTTGCCTCTCTGTAAAACCCACAGGTCAGCTTTTTTTAAAATGCCTTCCAGTGAAACATAAGTGATCTACTGGAATGCATTTTGTACCGTACATCCTGCTCAGTATGGATGAACCGCTTAGTCATTCTTAGTCATAGCTTTGCGCAAAAACATCACATGTGTTACGAAAGTCTGCAGTGTTGAAGCACTGT
Source organism: Clarias platycephalus (assembly GCA_030068275.1). Classification (NCBI taxonomy): domain Eukaryota; kingdom Metazoa; phylum Chordata; class Actinopteri; order Siluriformes; family Clariidae; genus Clarias; species Clarias platycephalus. The sequence goes on along the minus strand of JAQQZT010000038.1, from coordinate 15,343,344 downwards.
CTGCTGCTGTAATGTTTTATTTCTCCATTTGGCATATTTAGTTCCTGCTAGTTAAGTTTCTAAAGTAAGCAACATCCTGTAACGTAGACCCTGCCTGCCCTACTTTTTCTCATGTGTGTGTGTGGTTACCCCATCTCTCACTGTCTCCCTTCTCAACTCTTCCCAGCTGTACGATTCTCTCTCTATGGGGAAACTAGAAGATGGAGGACAAAAGCCCACGTGTAGCGGACTACTTTGTAGTGGCAGGTCTCACTGATTCCTCGGAGCCTTTCGACGAGGATATAGCATGCGACGAAAGCTGCCAGAGAAGCTCAGGCCAAGCCGAGGCACCAATCACAGATGTGGCGGTGGTGTTTCGCTCTCAGGGCGAGGAGGTGCCACGGGGTTACGCCTGCATCGAGTGCACTCCCTCGGGCCTTCCCGCTGAACTGAACGGAGGCAGCATCATGGGCCCACAGATTTTCCTGTGCTACAGGCGAGGACGAGACAAGCCGCCTCTCACTGACCTTGGGTGAGTCACATCTGTTTACCCTTACCCATTACAATGAGCTCCAAATTACAGGAGTCGATCGTAGTAGGCATATTATAGGAGTCAGGGAAATGGATAATAACAGCGTCTTAGTACAGAAATGTTTCCTTCGGCAATTACTGCTAAGGTAAATAACTATTAGGCCTGTCCTGAAATCTCTGACAATCTCAATATTTTGGAAATAAGAGCTTAGTCATTTATACAGTCAAAGAATGGTCCTTTGTACCAGTGAATGGGCATTATGTGATTTATCTGTTCAGCATTATAAGGCAGGAGTAACATAACACTAGGTGCGCTGCTTTTATAAGCCGTCATCTAGGAAATTAACAAAAGCATGAAAAATACATAGGCAGAATCCCCAGTGTTGAAATAGCACCCATTATGTTGAGTTAACACCGTACAGTATTTATATTGGTCAGGATGGAATCAAATTTACTCTGAAATCGTTAAATCAACACTGGAGGTTTTATTGTGTAGCTGCCTTTTTGCTTTTTTTTTTTTTTTTTTTTGATTTACCTTAAACAGTTTACTCAAATTCTTTAAATGAGTATTGGGAAGGGTTCACATGACAATTTCACAAGTTTCCACACAGCTTTTATACTGTAAAATCCCACAAAAGTATATGCATAATTTCAATAATCGGCACCTCATAAGGATTCTTTTCTCATTATCTCCCTAGTGTCCTCTATGAGTGGAGGGAGAAGTTGAAGCCGGGATGTCACATCATCCAAACCACACCTTCCGGCCGCCCTGCCAACATCAGCAGCTCTTCCTCACAGAGAATCTACGTCACATACCGCCGCGCGCCTGAGTGCCATTCTCATGCCACGTTGGCCGTCACAGACATTTGTCTTGTCGTTCCTGGCAAAGGAGAAACACCACCTTACGCCTTCTGCAAAGTGGACAAAAACCTAAACAGCAGCATGGTGAGTGGCCTCGCCTTCATCCCTGAGCATGTGATTGCACACACACTAATATGTGTACAGCTTGTTGTGTTGTAGAATACGTTAATGCCATTAAAGCTGCTGCAGGATTACCTCTCTGCATGTTTAGTAGTTCTTCAGTATTGCTGATTCCTACACACAGTAATGTACTTGTTCTGTTTGCCTTTTCAGTGGGGCTCCTCCATGTACCTGTGCTACAAAAAGTCTTTGGCCAAAGCAAACACTCTTGCATTCAAAGCAGGTTTGTTGTACAAAATGTCCTCAATTCATCTGTTGTGTTTAGCAATAGTTTAGCGCCAGATGAGGGGAAAGAATCTTTTGTTTAGTAAGCATCAGTCAAAAACAGCACAGTGCAGCAGTTTTATATGATATCTTTGGAAAGATGGAGGAGGCTGGGGCGGTGTACATGATGTAAGTGATAGTCTTCCAGGGGGCAATGGGGATATGAACTCATAAAGCTGTTTTATGCCAGAACATGTTCTGCTCATGGGGATAGTGTTGTTGTGTTATAGTTGAACAACACGGCGCAGTAGGATGGGAATCAGTTTCCAGTTCCAACCCATTGGCTTTAATAAGTCTTCCACATGGAAGACAATACTAAGCACTTCCAGCCTGGGTGGTATTGATCATTTGTGCTTGGGGAAGCAGACTTTTGGTTAGACGACCTGTGAATGATCTTTTGTTTGTTGTTTCAGGCCTGCTGTCACGGTACCCAGAAGAGGACTATGAGTCGTTCCCTTTGCCGGAGTCAGTGCCCCTCTTCTGTCTGCCAATGGGGGCATCCATAGAGTGCTGGCCCTCCCGGACGAAATACTCTCTCCCTGTATTCTCAACATTTGTGCTCACCGGATCTTCTGGAGAGAAGGTGAACGCACAAATATCTAAAACTACACTTACATGCTGTTCTGTACTTACAAGTGATTTAACAGTATTAGCAAATAAATAGTAAAGATAACGGTGTAAGGGAATTTAATGAGTAACAGACTGATGTTTGGAGCAATCAGGGAAATTAACATCTCAAAATTGAGCTGGTAAATAGAATAGTACTCTTTTGAAACTTTGTTCAGGCTGTAGAGTTTGCATGATTAGTATAGGCGAAACCTGTTTTTATAATGTGGGGCATGTTAGTGTGCAATGCTTTAATCAATTTCTCAGTCCAAGGTATTTCTCATTTCTCATTTTTCAATTAATTGAAACTATCAAGATTATTTTCTATTGATTATCTCTCGCTTCCACGCATGCTATGGATGTTGTAGATAAATGTTGGGTTGAAAAGTTTTTTGGCACCAGTCTCTATTTATGTGTGAATTTGGAGCAGTTAATACTTCAATAAACTTTTCTTGCTCCTTCTACATGCACACTAGTCCCTAGCCTGTTCATGTCTCTCTATTCTGTAATTTATTCATTTAGGTGGCAACTTCAAAGAAGCAAAACTACCCCAAGTCATTGGGAGCTTCTATGAATAGAAAAAAAAAAAAAAAAAGAAACAGAAAATCAAAGTTCCATTTCTCAAGTGATTGAAGTTCTGAATTTTGATGCCTTAAACATAATTTCGGAGTCAGTAGAAATAGATTAAAACCCTTCATTTCATGCACTCATTAATTTGATGTGACATTTGGCCCAGAGGAGATAGCTGTGCCTGGTCTACTCAGTAAAGAGCACAGTTTGGTAAACTAACTTAATTAACATGTATTGCAGGTTTATGGTGCAGCGATCCAGTTCTACGAGGTATACCCAGAAGAGCGTTTGACTGACAGACAACGCACGCAACTGGGCTTACAAGCCAGTGGTCCGAGTGCTGAGGACTCAATGATGGTCCACACCAACAAAAGCATCTGCCTTCTTTCTCGCTGGCCTTTTTTTGACGCTTTCCGCACATTCCTCACCTTCCTCTACCGCTACTCAATTTCTGGGCCACACACGCTGCCTATCGAGAAGTGAGTATATTGCCAAATCTTTCCATATGTGGTCTGTTTTTGTTTCATTCATTACAGTGATATTGTTTGTGAAACGTGACATAATTAATATAAATAGGAGTCAATCATTTTGTTCGAGGTACATTCTGCCACCCAGTGCGTCTAACATTATCATTGGGTAATATTTTAAGGTACATTTTTGTTCATAATCAAACTGTTTAACTGAAACTGTTCTACATAATAATCATTAGTCCATGATTTCATTGGCCCATATAATGTGATTTTTCACCATATTGGTTTTCCCCTCCATTTTGAGAAAACCTTTTCACCTTCAACAAATTTAGCTCAGATGATATGCAGACTTATCTCACCAAAAGTTATTGGAGCGTTTTATAATATTCAAATGCGTTAGTTTCTAATTAACTTTAATGGTTGAAAATGTCCTTGAAAATGTTGAGATTGTGTTTATTGAGGCATAAAAACACACAATAAATCATGCTTTTACTGCACTTTACCAAAAAAAAAGAAAAAAAAAGAAAAAAAAGTCATCATAGCCATGTTAAAGCCCATGTCCTGAGGGAGAACAAAACTTTCAAACTGGTCATTTGAACAGTGATTTAGTGTCATTAGCTACTTATATTTATTTATTATACTTAGTAGCTCATTGTGTTTCTCCCAATCCTTATTACAGGCACATCTCTCATTTTATGCACAAAGTTCCTTTCCCATCTTCTCAAAGACCACGAATTCTGGTCCAGGTGAGTTTAATTTGGGTTTCTATATGATGCTTCCTGACTTATATGTTTGTATATATCTACAGTTTCTCAGAAGTGATGGTTAATCGAACGTCAGCAGTATTTATATAAGAATGTGTGTTTGTTTGTACCACAGTTATCTCCACATGACAGTCTCATGCTGAGCCAGCCTGTCTCCTCTCCTCTGCCTCTGAGGTAGCTCTCACACATGCGGTCTCCTGGGGTCACTGGAATGGATTTTATATTTATTTGAATTCTAATAGAACTCCACAAGATGTATAATTCTTAAACACTTTGGATAAAATGCTAGAATTAGGAGACGTATGAGTATTATATATAAGTAGTTCTAATTAATATATAGTAATAGTTCTAATTAAAGTCATATTTTTCTGTGCTTAAATCTCAAACAGCATCATATTAGGCATGTAGTCACTAGACTAGAACTTCTGTCTTGTCAGGATTAAGCAGAAGGAACTTAATTAACATCCAGTCTCTTATGTCCTTCACACATTGCTCAACTTTGTTAAGCTAGTTTTATATAAATGTGTGTCATCAGCATAACAGTGAAAACTAATAACATGATTACAAATTATGTTGCCCATGTAAAGAGAACAGAGGAGTGGGCCTAAAACCGAACCCTGTGGAACACCAAACTCCACTTGAGAACTTGCAGAATAGTCACCCTTTAAATCTAACTTGTTGATATGGTTGATATTGGCCTGTAATTGGACACCTGTCAGGGGTTGAGGTCATTTTCTGTTTCTGTGGACAGCTCCTTCTGTATTTGACTTGTCAATGGCCGGTATACACCAATTAATCATAACATTAACACCATGTAACACATTGTCATTATTCATCATTCATCATTATCAGTTATATACCAGTAAAGTGGTGACAAGATCATGGGAATCCAAGGCTCACCCATTCCAGCATGGGCCAAAAGCCAGCTTGTCGATTCCAATGCCACATAGATCCAATACAGCACAAATCTTATTGCTGGCCAAAATAGAAAGGCACCACTCAATGCACCACAGCCATCTGAAAATGGGGCCCAGCAGGCAAAGAGGCCAACCCATCCTCCAAACTCCCCAGATTTCAATCCAATTAAGCACCCATGCTATTGTGGACAAGCAAGCACCTGAAGGATTCACTGCAAACATCCCGTTGCCATATACAACAGCACCCCATCAGAGGTCTTGTGGAGTCATGCCCCAAGTGGTCAGAGCTGCACAGGCAGGGAACCTATTCAATGCTGCGCATAATGTTTTGTGTTGTAATGTTATGGCTGATTGGTGTAATGTTATAGGCTAACTGATGTATTTGCACTCAGAGACCACCAATATTAAAGTAAATTTAACACACAAATGCTGATCGGTGCATAAAAAATTTACTCATTTAAGTTGAAGGCAAGGTCATGTGGAACTGACAAGCTGAAGCATATTTCCTGGCACATGAATCTGTTCTTCCCTTTTTGTGTTTTCTATCAGTGGTGGAAGTCTCTCCACACTGCTGCTAAACCTGGGTCCTAAAAATGCAGTGAGTCTGCTGGTTCTAGCTGTGACTGAACACAAGATTTTGGTGCATTCATTGCGACCAGCTGTTCTAACCAGCGTTACTGAGGCCCTGGTGTCAGTGAGTGCTGCCTGAAAGGCTCCTTAAGTCATTATACAAAGTTATTCAATTTTGCCTGTACATATACAGTTGCTATTGTTAGCTCTCTGTTAACCTCATATCAATTCACTGAAACTGTTTTACTTGCAGATGATCTTTCCCTTCCACTGGCCATGCCCATACATTCCCCTGTGCCCGCTGGCACTGGCCGATGTGCTCAGTGCTCCATGCCCCTTCATAGTTGGTGTGGACTCACGCTATTTTGACTTGTATGAGCCACCGGCTGACATTAGCTGTGTGGACCTGGACACCAACACCATCTCGCAGTGAGTGACCTTTTGACATGTGCATAGTTTTGAACCCCTCAGAGAGCTTCTCTTGAAGAATGACCTGCTAAGCTCAACTGACCTCCTCAACTTGTCTATAAAAATACCAGTCCTGTTTTTCCCCTCATAATATTCCGTTTGCTGGCTTTCATTTATGACAAGGAGTTCTTGAGGAGATTCTTAAAAATGATAATGCAAGACGCTGCTGGTCATTACATTAGTGTTCACTGAGCAGCATTCTTTAAAAGATAAGACACCCAGTCGCACATCTGGTAACCACATGTTCCCGTTTGTGAGCCAGGTGGAGAATGCTGAAGAGTTTAAGGAGGTCATGTAGCTGTCAGATATATTTCTTAACTCTCCTGTCTGTGGATTTGACTCTATCTTCTGCTTTTTGAATGGTTTACCTGTTTTATCCTCCCTTTAATGATAAACTTCTGTGTTTGTTGTTTCAGCAAAGAAGATCGCCGAGCCCTGACATGGAAGATCCTGCCAAGGAAAGCCTGCAAACGTCTAATCAACACCCTCAGCAATCTCCATCAGCAGCTCGTGCAGGGTGAGTCCTGAGTCAGTGTGGTGTCTGCAAAGTGAAGATTTTTTTTTTTTTCTTTAGTTTTCCTTTTCTCTCAGGCTTGTCTGAGTGGGTATAGCAGGTTACGCCATGTCCTTTTTCAAGTGTCACTAAATCATCCGGCTCTTCATTAACAGATGACAAGAAAAAAGGGTAACAGTACTGATCCTTGAAAAGCTTAGAGTTTTAGAGTCAGAGAGCAGTGCTTTGTACCAACAGGGTAAATATGTGTATATCTGTTTAGAGTTTTTAGTTCTGTTAAGGTTATTAGACTTAAGTCTTTTCACTAATAGACAGTACATTATGTGAAGTATGATATATGTCACTTGATATGTGCTCTAGATAAACTAATCCATGCTTTGATGACCTTAAAGACTATAGTAAAAACAATAAATGTTTAGTTATACAGGGAATGGCGTGTACTTTTTAAAGTGCTGATATGACTGGAATTAAGTAAATCTTGTTTTATGCGTAAAATGTTAATGTTCAAACCTACTGTATCTTTATTCAAGCAAATGTCACCTTACATTATCACTAAATATTAAAACATGAGATGGAAATGGAGCCTATTTGACCCTTTTTTTACGTAAACTGTGTATATTTTCTGCAGATTACATGATGAGTCGTGAGGAAGGCCAGATAGACGTGACCATGAGCGAGCGGGACCCGGGCAGCGGCGGGAAGAGTCTCCAGTCACTGGAGCTAGAGATCCAAGAAGCCTTCCTGCGTTTCATGGCAGCCATTCTGAAGGGTTACCGCTCCTACTTGCTGCCTATTACTCAGGCTCCTTCAGAAAAAGCGACTGACGCCAGCTCTCTCTTTGACCTGCAAGGTAGGCATCTCATCCAACCACTAATTAGATTTAGTTAAACACCCAATGCCGCAGATCAGGGTGAAGTGAATCTGTTAACAGATGAGCTGTGGTCTGAAAGGAAAAAAACACTGCGCAGATGGCCATAAGAGTGTCGACCCTGAGGAAATGTTCAAAAACAATGAAATTTTAATTCCTGAGTTTTGTTTTATTCCTGGAAAAGCCCACCGGAGTTCACTAATAGCAACTCTTGAGCTGTACAGCTCCACCGAATGTTGAAATCTTGAAAATGTTGAAACGTTGAAATGTTGAAACTTGGTTCAGAAAGTCAAGCCTGAAACAAGACTTTGGATCATATGTTTATATGTTTTTATGTTACATAGTGTGTATATTGTGCAACCCCATGATTTGTTCACAAAAAGAGGAAAAAGTCAAAAAAAAAAAATCCAGAAAATCACATTGTAGGATTTTTAAAGAGTTTATTTGCAAATTATGGTGGAAAATAAGTATTTGGTCAATAACAAAATTTCATCTCAGTACTTTGTTATATACGCTTTGCTGGCAATGACAGAAGGTCAAACGTTTTCTGTAAGTCTTCACTAGGGTTTTCACACACTGTTGCTGGTATTTTGGCCTAATCCTCCATGCAGATCTCCTCTAGAGCAGTGATGATTTGGGGCTGTCGCTGGGCAACACGGACTTTCAACTCCCTCTAAAGATTTTCTTTGGGGTTGAGATCTGTAGACGGGCTAGGCCACCAGGACCTTGAAATGCTTCTTACGAAGCCACTCCTTCGTTGCCCGTGCGGTGTGTTTGGGATCATTGTCATCCTGAAAGTCCCAGCCACGTTTCATCTTCAGTGGCGTACAGGCAATTACAGGTCTCTCTCACCTTTTTAAGTGAGAGAACTTGCACAATTGGTGGCTGACTAAATACTTTTTTGCCTCACTGCATAGTGTAATAATGCAAAAAATTTGAGATGATGACCAAACAGTTATATGGTGGGTGTATTTTTATATCACAATAAAATCAAAAGTAATGCAGGGGTAAGCAGTACATTCATTGGTATGTCTTAGAGTGATAAAAGGTTTTAATGGGTCCTTTTCTCTGCAGGGTTCCTGAAGAGTCGTGATCGCTCCCATCAAAAGTTTTACTCTCTCATGACCAAGACTCAGATGTTCATCCGCTTTATTGAGGAGTGCTCCTTTGTCAGCGATAAGGATGCAAGCTTGGCATTTTTTGATGACTGTGTAGACAAGGTAAAAAAAAAAAATCCTAAATTCATACTTTTTGCATGAGCTTTTTTATACTCAAAAATAAAAACTTCCATATTTGATGTTGAGGGAAAAATTACTAGGTTTTAGCTAACTCTTCTTTTGCTTCTATCAAGAGCTTAAAAAGTATTTTAGAAAACATTCTAGGCATTATGAATAATTAAGAGTTAAGAAAAACTAAACCATA
>JAQQZT010000038.1:15309529-15334358 GCA_030068275.1 Clarias platycephalus | reverse complement strand
GAACATTAAGGTTAACTTTTCATCAGGAATTATGCCGATTTGCCCAGTAATTCCAGAGCAATATTCTCTGTAACTCGTGCAGATTTCCTTCTTTCTCTAATCACTCTGCCCTTGCCTCTGTGCCTATTTTTCTTTCTCTCTTTTTTCTAAATCCTGCCTTTATTGCTTGCATGGAAAGCTCTTTGGCACAGAAAAGGGAGGAAAGGTAAGCAGCTAGCTTTTGCAGTTTTTCATAAAGAGTAAAAAGTGTTTTTATTTCCTGAGACCTGAATCCTACTGTTGTGTACAATTTCGTTAAATAGAAAGATTTTGGGTAAAAGAATTATATCTAACAGTCCTCAAATACAAATCTTACAAGTATATATATATACAGTGGAACCTTGGATTACGAGAATAATTCGTTCCGGAAGCGGGCTAGTATTTCAGATGGAATTTTCGTAAACCAAATCGAATTTTCCCAGAAGAAATAATGGAAACTCAAATTATTCGTTCCACAGCCCAAAAAAATATTTAACACAAAATATAAAATAAAATATAAAACAAATTAACCTGCACTTTACCGTTACAATAAAAGTAAAAATAAATTAGTTTCCATTTGTGCGCGCAGGCGCTGTGCGTGTGTGTGTGTGTGTGTGTGTAAAGCTAAAGTAAGGAGCCCCTCCTCCTCTCGTCTTACACAGTTACCCTTCCTCCACTCTTTTCACACACAAACGCGCGCACACAACGGAAACACTGTTTTATTAGAAAAATAAACAAGAAATCTCTCTAATGAAACTGTGTTTGACGCTCTTCAAGAACGTCATATCCTCACGCAGAAAGAGGAAGGGAACGTTGGGTGTCCACGGTGCGTTTTACTTCTGACCGTCAAACACAGTTTGGTTAAGGATCCCGCAGAACGTGTGCTAACGGCCTCTCGTTGGCAGTCATTTGCACAGTTAGTTTCAGATAACTAAAAAGCATCACGCTGATTAGATCGATTGCTTCTGTCTGAGGTACCCTGCGGCCCAATCACGGTTTCGACTAAGGCTGGGACCGCCTACCTTATCAGCATACAGCGACAAAGAAATACATGTAAAAATGTGGAAAATCTAAAATAGATAAATAAAGAAATGTGACAACACAACAATAAATAAATGAAGGAATGTGGAAATTCTGAAATAAATAAATCTTGAAATATGTTAATAAACAAAAGTAGGAATATATTTAGCAATTTTCCAGGGCTTATTGTATTTATGTATTTATTTATTTCTATATTTACTTATTTAATCACACATTTATTTATGTATTTATTTATTTATTTCTATATTTACTTATTTATTCAATAATTATGTTAATAATTTATTATTTATTTATAATGATGTCATGTTTAGTCCTCCATAGTTCAGCTCTCAGGAGGTTAATGTAGTACCTATTTTATTAACTTACATTGGACTTGGAGCGACAAGAATTGTTCGTCAGAGATTAGTAAGAAGAAGAGAAGGACGAATATTGCATATTTGGCAATATCCTTTCCTTAGTTTGTTCGTCAGTGCAGACAGATTTTTAGTCCGAGTCTGTTATTCGTGCATGACTTTGTGCTGATGGCATGTGTTATTCAAGCCCCATTAGGGTGCAGTACATCACAGATTAGTTTCTGTGTTGCTGCCAAGACACTACGAATCTGCCAGGACGCACCTCATATGCTCCATCATCTCCACCCATTTCTCCAGATCCCATAGAGCTGTGTTTTAATGACGTGTTGTCTCTTACCAAATCTCCCTTCGTGGAAAACACGGAATTTTAAATGGTTTATCAATGTGTTCTGATTGGCGTGAGAAGAGCTATCCAACTTATTTGTCATTCACGGTGGAGCTTGAGTTTTTCCTTTTTGTTCTCTATCATCCAATAAAGAGAATAAAGGCTTCGCTCCAGATCACACTGTTCATTAGAGCCATAAACAGTGGAAGTCATTCCCTGCCATGTCTCGTCCTTTGCCATTTAAAGCCTGCCAAGGACAGTGCTTTAGCGCTGCACTGATAATGGAAGTGACCGTGTGAGCTGATTTTAAAGTGGAGCGAATGCGGCTTGAGAACGTTGTCTGGTGTTGCACGGAGAACAGAATGCTAGTTGAGCACTGTTTAAATTGACTCACTGAGGCGGAATACAGATTCCTAGAGGGAGCTCGTGGAGCCCAGCACATACAAATACTACTGCTAAAGCTTGAGGAGATGTCATGATGACCTTCTATGATGGTAGAGGTTCAAAAAATAATCTTTGTTCTGCAAGCAAACTCAATCAGTGCTATGGGGTGTCAGCTCGTCCTGCCAAGAAACAGTACTTACTTTTGTTCCCTTGCTGTTGTAACCCGAGTAGCTGATTTTTTTTTTTTTTCTCTCTCACTAATTGACAAAATGAGTGCCTCAGCTCTCTTTCTGTGGGTGTTGCTTCAGGATGGATGTAGGTCAGTGCTTTATGTATGGTGGGATCTGCATGGGCATGCAGAAAGAGATGCCTGGAAGTAAAAATGTGCCATGGCACTTCTGAGCTACTGCAGCTCAATGCCAGTCCACTGCACAGTAATGTCCATGTAGCCCCCTGAGCAACAGTATTTAGTCCAGGTCACTGCACTCGAGGTGTTTGTGTGTGTGTGTGTGTGTGTGTGTGTGTGTGTGTGTGTGTGTGTGTGTGTGTGTGTGTGTGTGTGTGTAGTGGCAAATGATATGGGCAAAAAAATGTCTAAAAGCTTCATTGATGCAAAAAAGAAACCAGCGTTAAATACAATTATCAAGCTTCTTTGCAACTAGAAGTCTCTCTTTCAGTTATACAGTATGTTCAATGCTCTATCCTTCAGTTCTCGAAATGGAGGAAATCCCCGGCCTCCACACCAGTGTTGTTTACAGTGAGTTTATAATGAGTGTGCTTTAATCCCAGGTGGACAGTGAGAGACTGGAAGACACCAGGCTTATTGAGCTGGACAAATCACACCAGAGTGAGCACACAGTATTCATCACACCTCCCGAGCTTCCACCTGTGCCTGAGGGAGAGGAGCCCACCATACTTTATAGGTAGCCCACAACACACACACACACACACACACACACACCATGTATTCACATCATTACAAAATAAAGTCATGATGACTAGTTCCCAGCAACAGAAGAGAAAAAGAAAAACTGTACTCCTTAGCTATTCAACAGAGGATGTAAAGCCCGCATTACAAATCTCTGCAGATTCCAATGTCTTCAAATCTCCTCATGCACCATCCAGAATTATAGATCGCTGACAGAGCATGTGATCAAATCAACAGCTTTAGAGGTTTAGCTATTAATGTGCCGGTTTTCAGCCTCTCGTTTCGAGCGTGTGCATATTCAGTCTGAAAATATCTCTCATGCACTGTGGCAAATGCCACATGTTTTGCAATTAGTCTGTGCTTGCTTAGTGCGTACGTGCCAAGAATTCGGAGTCGGGAATAATTGAAATACAAACGCTCCCCTACACTGCTGCACCAGCCGATTCTAACAAATCTGTTGTAATCAGCGTAAGACTAAACACGGATGAAAGTACGCCACTACAGACTCATTACCTGTGTGTTTTTTTTTTTGTTGTTTTTTTTTTTTTTCCTAGCTACAGTGGCTTTCCCGTGCTGAATGCTGAACTCTGTGAACCCCAGGAGGGCACTGGCATCCCTATGGTAACCACAAACTCCAGACACACCAGCCCTGGAAGCCCAGCCACCATTTTCCGTCGCTCCAAACAGGTAAATTTGCACTTATCCATCTCTTTCTGTCCAGATCAAAAAGCATGGTTATTGCTGCCATTTTTCTTTTTTTTCTTTTTTTTTCACTTTTTGACTTTCAGTCACCCAGTCAAACACTCTCTCTGATCCTTTTCCTTTTTATCAGGAGATTAAATCAGCCCAGCGCATGGCCAAAACCTATTCATCCATACCTCACATGTGGTCCAAGTGTCTGCTGCGCCACTGTCATGGCCTGTGGTTCATCTGCCTGCCAGCCTATGTAGCAGCATGCCACTCTAAGGTGCGGGCTCTCCGAGCTGCTTACGATGTCCTTAGGATGATGCAGGACAAGAAGCTACAGCCACCTGATGAGGTAGACAGACATAAAGAATATACACAGTCACTTCTGGCAGAAACTGATGCACGGCAAAGTGTATGGTTATAATGGCATGACTCATAAATCTAAATCACCCCGGTAATGCAAAGATGCCAGACTTGGATATTTCACTCGTTTTCTTCTGCTGTGCTTGTGGCAGGCTAACATATAAGACAGATTCGTGTACAGCAAATAAACAAGCAAATAATGTGTACTAAATTACAGAACACAACTGTATTGCAATGTATAATGTACAGTATAATGTGCTATATACACTGATCGGATGAATTGTATAAGAGTGAAGACAAGATCATGGGAGATCAAAGACTAGACTGTCTGGTCCAATCCTACAGAAAAGCCAATACGGGACAAATAGCCGAAATGAAGTCAATGCTGGTCACGAACACCCAGTGTGTTGCAGCCTGCCACGTGTGGGGCTTCGTAGGAAAAGAGTTCAAGTTTGTTGATCCGGTCTCCAAATTTCCCAGCCCTCAATCTGACCGAGCATTCATGAACAAACAGTCCGATCAATGACGCCCCATCTCGTAATCCACAGCACCCAAGGGGTCCGCCGTTAATGGCTAACGTCCCGATGCCAGACACGACTGCACTTCCCCAGAGGTCTTGTGCAGAGACATGCCCTGAGGGACACGAGGGGGACCGACACAATACTGCACATAATGTTTTGCATTTTGATGTGCATGGTTTGAGAGCCAGGAAGTGATGGATGTCTTGTAACCTCCAGTAACATATTTCCTAACATCTGTCTGGCTTAAAAACTTTCCCTCTATTTCAAAATAACCTGAACATAGTTTCTGTAAAAGAATAAGTGTTATTTACATGTTTTGTTAAATGGTGAGTTACCGGTCAGGAACTTGCTCTGTACTGACCTGCTGTTGTCATGCGCTTCACGGTTAGTTCTTGTCTTTAGGTGTGTTACCGGATCCTGATGCAGCTCTGCGGGCAGTACGGGCAGCCGGTCCTGGCTGTCCGGGTGCTGTTCGAGATGAAGAAGGCCGGGGTTCAGCCCAATGCCATAACGTACGGATACTATAACAGAGTGAGTATCGCATCTATACTTACTGAAAACAACTTGCAGTGAACAATGTAGTAGGCAGCGTCCTGTTTGGAAAATGGATATAATCACTCTAGTTGTTTTCGTCATTATAAGAAACGTCTATTCTGCACAGTATAGAAGATGTATATACAGATGAATGTGCGTTTGGGAGCACTCGTACTGAATTTTAATACCTAATCTAATTTCGGAGTTAGCATATAGTGCAAGACTGGTTGTTTGTTTCAGGTGCTTGTGTTTCATAAGATAAATGAGCTTGCGGGTGGATACGCTCCCATGGGACAGCAAGCATTTCTGTGCACTGAAAAAGCAAAAAGTCCCCAAAATATCCAGAAAATACATAAATAGACTCAAGTCTGGACAGCTATGATGTTTTTTTTTTTTTTTTCTCCTGTTCTTTCACAGTAATTACAGCCAGCAAGAACACAATCTTCTTAACATAATGAAGGGGGTTACAAAGAAGAATTACTTTCTTAATCTTCTCGAGTTTGTGTATGTGTGTGTGCGAGTGTGTGCACGCTTTTGCTCATCTTCTCTCTCTAATTGTGTTCTTGCTTGCTCAGGCAGTGTTGGAGAGCACATGGCCTTCATCCACTAGAGGGGGCTATTTCCTGTGGGGTAAACTGCGCAATGTTGTTCGGGGTGTGGTGCAGTTCAAACAAGTGTGGAGGAGACAGGCTGGTCATGCCAAAGATCCACATCTCTCAGGTACAATTAATTAATTATGATGCAATCTTTATAAAATTAGAAGAATTATTATTTGCACACGTTTAAAATGTAACTGTGTTTCATAAGGATAAAATGATTTTTTTATTAATACAAGCTAATATTTATATATATACACACACAGAGTTAATCACTATGACGGGTTAAATAATGACAAACAAACTTTTTTAGTGGCATGGAGTGTGAGCTAGGATTGTGTTTCTTCATTATTGGCCTAAAGCACCATTTTATGAGATGTGAGGAATTTGGCTAGATCAGGGATGTTCGGATTTTCTCTACACTTTATGAATCATCCTGATGCTCAATCTTACTGTAATTTACTTATACACAGCTGTCTTGGGTGAAGCACCAGTGAATAGATACTGTAGCTCCATATGTCTTAGTAAATTGTTGCTTTTGTTTCTATGTTGTTCACTGCTCAGGACTGTTGGAGTTTTTTTAACTTGATTATTTTATTACAACTAAACTATTGTTTTATTCCTTCCTTAACAAATGTGCATTAAATCATCCAAATCATTCCTTACAGATAGAAACTGGTTGAGCAAATACAACAGTACAGTTATAGAATTACAGTATAAGTCATTTTAAGGCATGACTTTAACTAT
Source organism: Clarias platycephalus (assembly GCA_030068275.1). Lineage (NCBI taxonomy): Eukaryota > Metazoa > Chordata > Actinopteri > Siluriformes > Clariidae > Clarias > Clarias platycephalus. The sequence goes on along the minus strand of JAQQZT010000038.1, from coordinate 15,327,861 downwards.
TTTAAAAGTTACTTTAAAAGCATCTCCATGCATTCATAAAGTTCGCCACTCTTGATTTCGGGTTGAGTTTGATACGGAGAGCATTAAACGACATCAAGGCTGTAGCTTGTTAGATAAAACACAGCACAGTGTCAGTGAATTAGCAGGGCACTTGAATTGATCCTAATTCCTCAAGAACCCCATATTTTTTTCCCCACAGACTCTATTAAGCTGCCAGTCCATGCAGCGAGGCGTTAATGAGGCCAATTAAGATAGAACAGATAGAAGCTTCCCTCCCTATCACACTTCAGCCCGCTCTTGATCTGACCCCCCAACATTCTTACAGTGTCACCTGCACCAGCTCATTAGCACAGATGTAGTAATAGACCGAATTCAAATGTATCCGATTAGAGGTCTCATCATCCGTGTGATTCAGCTCCGTCTCCAGGGATTAAAGATCAGGCAGCCGCACTGACGCAGTAATTGATTATACTGTTAATGATCTTTGTATTTCCGTTGGGTTTGTACGTCTGACCGAAATGTTGCCTGTTGCTTTGGTGTGCAGACGCCAGTGATCTGGACAGCGTAAGCCACGGCAGTCTGGACAGCACTAATGACTCAGCAGAGCGCGCCTCTATCGATACGGACTTCACCAAAATGGATTCCAGCGACGATGGATCCAGCACAGGTGCCCTTGTCTGCCCTCACTTCTGGGTCATACATTGTGTTTTGGGTCTCCCGTAGGTCCTTTTTAATCCGAGTGCATACAATTCACACTTGTTCCTCTCTCTCGTTTGAGCCACCGCAAGAGCGATTCATTCTCACTGTGGAAATAAAGAGAGCACTTTTTTTTTTTTTTTTTTTTTTTTCTTCATTTTCTATTTTTACTCTCTTATTACTCCTGGAATGTGGCAAAAATGTTGTAACACTCAGCATGAGATGTCATCACACCAGGAAAGAGAAAAAAAGGGAAAAGGAGAGGGCATAGCTGAATGGTAAAAGGGTATTTCAGATGTTAATATGGAAATGCGGCTCACAGGAGGAAGAGTAATAGTAAGTAAAATACTGCGAGGTAAATAGCCGTGTTTTTATATTCTTCATGAATGGGAGATAGTGATTCAGTGGCTTTGTTGTAGGTGTGCTTTTAGCACAGTTCTGTGGCGCAGTAGCTGTGTTGTGATGTGCCGAGGCTGGATATAGCTCAGGAGCCGCAGTGTTCGGCAGTGTAGGTGCACACTAAGTCAGCGTGGCTTGCATAACCTACGAAATCAGCCAAATTCTGTCTTCTTTGTCTTTTTTCACTTTGAGTTATTTACAAGTTAGCTGGAAATTTGAGAACACCCTGATTGATAAACCTGTGCAACGTTAGTTGGCAATAAATGTCCTTTTCTAGCTCTCTTTAACCGGAACATGACAGTGGTGTAATAAATAAGCCTGTAGGGTGTAGCCGAAAAATTACGTTTGTGTAACGTCTCTCAACAACAAAATTCTCTTTGTCTTTCACTGAGTGCTTCACAGCGTCCTGTATCCACTCTGTTGCAGGTGGACAATCGGATCAAGGTTATGACTCGTTGTCTAAAGAGGAGGTGCGGATGGGGGGGGGAGGAGGAGTGCAGGACGGCTCGCCTCACACGAAGGAGAAGAAGGAGAGAGACAGCATTCCTCGTGAGTCCTGGCTTATGCTTTTTCAGCAGTGCATTTGTCAGCCACAAGACTCCACCAAGTGGTGTAATGGGACATTGCAAGTTATTATATAACAATAAAAATGTTCTCATGTTGAAGGTCAAAGCTGGCACCATAATGAGGCACAAGTATGAGTGCATGCTCATTGTAAGTGTATTTTTCTTGTGTTTGTTCATATTTATAACTTTTTGTTTTTTTTTTCAGTGTCCAAGACAGGAACATCTATCAAAAAGGACTCATCTGCTGCACTGAGACCCCTTCATCCCTCAGATGTAAGAGACGCTGCAGCTGTACCCAAACGTCCCAACTCATTGGACATCTTTGGAAAAAATCCTGTGAGGCCCTGTACGTTACAGCTGAAAGATTGTGAGCCGAAGCAAGATTATCTGCATGAGGAGGAGGTAGACGATGCAAAAGGCACTACATACCCACTCAAAGCTGCTGCAGAGAGGAGCACAAGTTGCACAGTTGCCCTGGAGACTAGCATTAGCAATTCACGCTGCAGTGTGGCACGTAGTGTGAGCTTTAGCAGCACTCAAGGCCGTATGCCACCACGAACAGGGATCGAGTCTGGCTTCGATCCCTTGTCCCTTATGGCAGCTGAGAGCAAGGACGGCAGGCCGGGTGAGATGGACGATGGCCCTGGCACACGGCGTCACCTGGCTAAGGAGATCCAGCTTCACATGGAGAACCTTAGCAGCCCTGTGAGTCAGCGTTCCCTCAGCACAGATCTACGCGGCATCCAGAGCCCCTCACCGCAGAGCTCACCCCGGCAGACTGCTATGCCAGGGTCACCAAGCACCCCGTTGCAGCCCCAGCCCCGGAGCAGACTATTCTCTTCACCCTCACTACCACTGGGATGCCCACGTAAAGGCAAGGAAGCACGGCCCACCTCATTAGCATCACCCTCCTCTCCCACCCCTTCTGCCTCCTCTTTCTCCATGGAATCTCTGCTCACACCCACACTGGACATCTTCAGGAGCAGCTTCATGTCTGCAGGCAAGGGCATGGCTGAGAAAGCCAGTCGTCTCTATTCGAGGCTCTCGTCTCAGACTTCTATCGCACAAGTGAGTTCAAATGTTAATACAGTTCCTTTCTAACACTTTTGCTTGGTACAGAAAGTACTCGTGCCGATTTAGGACTACAAGCTCCCATAAATAATAATACAAAATAACTAAAAACAGCTATTGCTTGTTTAGTTTCAATTGGCCCAAGTAAAGAAAAGTGAAGAGTGACTATTTCCTGACCGTCCTTATGATTCTTGTGCTTTTATTCCAGGACCTGAACTCTGATCGGGTCAGCGTGTCTTCACTGGGCTCAGGAGAGCCTGACTGCTCCTCTCTGTTCGAGGGTGAACTCTGTCCTGACCCAGAAGGTCTTTCCTCCGCCCAGAGAGACTCCTCTCTCAGCGTCACTCCCTTCAAGAGGAGTCCAAACAGGAACAGCCGCTGCTTAGAGAGTCCTTCTGCACCTCCGAGGCTTTTCCGCCAGGCCTCCCTCCTTGGTGAGTGTGTGTGTGCGTGCGTGTGAAAATCTAATACATTCACCTCAATCTGAATCCCTAATTATGGCTTTTTGCGGTGTGAATTTACAAATTCACATAAAACATGGGTGCAGATCCATTGCTGGAAACAGCACCAGCGACAGATTCTGGGAAACAGGAGCATCAGGAGTGCAAAAGAATGATTCATTTATTTCAAAAATACATTAACAGGCATTTTAATGAGGCAAATGAAAATTTCAATTAGGATCACTGGGTATGCAAACAAGCCTCAGCTAGAAAATCTTTAATTTAAAACCACTGGTACAACGCTGGTGAAATCAGCTCGGCACAGCATGTGCCCTGTATACAGTTAGAAAAAAACTTTATGACACAATTTCCAAAATATAAAATATTAAAGAATCAGTCATATCATCAAAGTACACTTTATGGGAAATGGCTTGGATACAACTTATCAAAATGTTGATTTCATTTTACCTAATAAAGCCACGTCCAAACCCCTAGACCATTCCACCTCTTCCCAATCCCTTGTCAATTTATGAACGATTGATTTTTTCACTCTGCGCTCTTCTAAATTGGCTGATGATTTAAATATGAAATATGTATTCCCACCATTGTGAAACAAAAATTAATAATTGAATTGCATGTGGAATTTGAGTTCACCCGAAAAATTCTCATGAAATATTCTTTACCATCCGTGTGCATGATGAGTCTGCAGACAGGCATCTGATGATCAGTGAGTGACATACTGTGCAGTATAGTTGATCAAGCATACAGGTCCTTGAGTTGCCTCAAACAATATGAAATACATTTTATGTATGTCTTCTGTTTGGCACATTGAGCATCATGTTTAGCTAGCCTCTTCGCTGTTTTGTTCTTGTAGAGTGTGAGTGCGGCGGGATGAATGATTTCTTTCTGCCCCAGTGGCTGCTGAATTAGGGTCAGCAGACAAGCCTCTGAGTGTCTCTGGCACAGAGTGCAGACCTTGATTGGAACTCTTCAATCAGGCAACTGGGCTGAAGTGCTCCCTAATCATCACGCAGATGTGACACACACATCCCCTGCGCCTCTGTAGAATCTTTCTGCCTATTACCAGCTCAAGGGAGTGTGCTTATCTAGTGCCAAGCCCTATCGAATTTAGCATTCATAAAGCCAGTTATCAGCAATTCATCACTATACCTCATTGGATAGTTCTTTCACAGAACATGCTGAGAGAAATATCCATTTTTTTTTCGGACTGAGTCGTTCTGCACCTCACTGAATGATGTGTGTCTCTTTTATGACTAGGATCATCACTGGCAGTAGTGAAAGCCCCACAAATCCCAGATGCATGTCCTGATGCCAACCTCACACCATCCCAGCAGCATTATGACATAGAGGTGAGATCTGTTGTATTGTCATTTTTTTTTTTTTTTTTGGTGGCCTGGAAAATCCTTCCACATGATCAAATATTTGCTGTTTTCCAGAATTCAGTTATTGTGACAGCTGACATGTTGTTCTGCCTCATATTTAATGATGATCTTAGAACTTATAGATTGGCTTATCATATAGACAAACATATCAAACCATTAAATGGGACTATTCCCCAAAAGTAGATAAACCAAAATATTGAGCGGCATTAAGAGCAATTCGGCATGTTTTAAACTATATACTTAGGCAAAATATTTCATGCTAATATACATACATGGATGAGTTGGTACCTTTCTATTAAAATAAACAAAAAAGCCACTAAACTACCTGTTAACAGTTTAACTGAGGCTTACAGAAATTGCTTGATTGTGGTGATTGCTTCAAAACTTTGGGTAACACTATTACATTAATAGGGCCCATACAAGGGCCCATATTGTCTCTGAGGCCCTGATTCAAAACAGATTATGCTTCCTTATGACACTAAAAATGTTTTATGAATTTCAAGAACTTTAGATATGACTGTGATTTATGTTAGTGAGCTAGTTGTTATTAGATGGATGACATTATAAATGATGGAATTTATGGTTCATGTGCTTGCAGGTGCGTATGTCCTGTTGCTCACGCTGCAACACCTGCGAGTGTCTGGCATATGATGAGGAGATCATGGCTGGCTGGACAGCTGACGATTCCAATTTGAATAGCACTTGCCCTTTCTGTGGCTCAGCCTTCTTGCCCTTGCTTAATGTCGACATCCAAGACCTGACGAGCCGGGACAGGTAAGCAACTCTCACCTTGTGTTTCTCACTATTTCGTTCAGTGCTATTGTGTAGTTATACATATGCAGCTGATGTGGGGGTGTGCAAAAAAAAATCATGATATGTATCAGGTAATATAGGCTGTTTCCTGTAATCATGTAAGCACATGGGAGAGCGTGCCTGAGTATGAACAGCCGCCCCATTTTTACTCTGACATCATCGACATAAAACGAGTGTTTTCTGAATTTGTTACTTATTTCAGCTTGCTTTACTGATTAAAACTCTTTGTTGCAGTCATGTTATGTATAAATGTGTTGCAGCAGTTTATGTGAAGGTCAGGGTGTATTTAAAAACTGGAATGTCATAGGAAAGTCGTAAACACAAGTTGGTATGCTTGTATACTGTTTTCAGAATTCCTTTTCAAGACCTGCCTAGTTCTTATACGGAAACAAAAGATGCTTCAGGTATGGATGAAGAGCCAAGCAGTAGATCATCAGACAATACCTCCAACACTGCTAGCAGTAGCACAGTAAGTTCCTCATTGTCCAACATCCAGGTGACATTTGGTCAGCTTGATGCTTATTGCACTTTAGTCAGTTTACTGCTTATTGTTTTTTTTTTTGTTTTGTTTTTTTTTCCATCTGCCTTTGTCACGAATGTTTATTCAATCTTGATCATGTTCAGAATGTCTAAATATTTCTCCATGTGCTGTAGGCGCCAATCACCGTTCCCTACTTGAGTCCTCTGGTGCTGTGGAAGGAGCTGGAGAGCCTCTTGGAGAACGAAGGCGAACATGTTATCTCCTCACCAGCCATTGTGGACCACCACCCCATTGTCTTCTGGAATCTGGTTTGGTTTTTCCGCAGGCTGGAGCTGCCCAGCAGCCTGCCAGCCCTCATCCTGAGCTCCAAGCACTGCAGCCAGAGCATGCAGGTATGCAGTTTGTTTCCATTTCGTTTTGTTGGTGTCCAAACATGTGAGGACACGCTCATATTAACTGGAGTAACATAATAATCTCATAATAATGTATTTATCCAGCAAAGCTTTCATTTACACTCCTCCAATTATCTCCAATATTCATTTCATCATCTTTAGCTTTGATTAGAGCACACAACGTGGTGGCCAGTTCATGTATGAAAATGCTTCCTCGTCCTCCTAGAACCACTCTTTCACAATTTGAGGCCTGGAATATTTCGGCACCATCAGGGAAGAAAAACTCCATTGATGTGATAACCTGGTCATGCAGTATATTCTGGTCATCAGCTGACTCAATTTTATTGCCACACAACATCGCTGAGCCCAAACCTGACCTGAAGCAACCCCACATCTTAACACTGCCTCCAGAGGCTTATACACTGGGTACTATGCTTCCCTGCGTCCATTGCTCTGGAATAGGGTAAATCTGGACGCATCAGGCCACATGACCTTTTCCCATTGCTCCAAAGTCAACTCTTTTTGCTCATCTGATTAGTCTCGTTAGCAAGTGGTTTTCCTATGGCTACACAGCTATTTAGTTCTCATCACATTTTGTGTATGAAAATGCTCTTATTTTCGCTACTAAATATAGCTACAGTATGTTTTCTTTGCGTGATGCAGCCCAGTAATTTTGACTTTTCTGAAATTGTGACTTTTTTTTGCCCAGGTAGTGTATCTTAACAAATCTGTCATACTATTGTTTTGTAGACTGATCCACAGCCTCTCCAGAGCAACTCCTCAGAGGACAGTAAGAATGTGTTAGTCCAGATTTTGTGGGACAATCCCAAACTGCACCAGGACCCCATCCCTCCCTGCTATGTGCTGTGGAAGACATACTGTAAGAACCTTTTCTTTTACATCTCAGATTAATATGTGTTTGTAATGGACCCATGTCTGGCACTTTGCCAAGAGTGTTGCATCTGATGTTAGGTTGGCAAAGGTGGCATGTGAAGGCTGCGCTATATGTCTATATTGCCTTATTCTCTCTAATCCTGTTCGTACTTGTGCAGGTTCAAACTCTAATGCTTGCGTCCCCACTATGCTGGACGAGGAACAGCCTGTGACCCTGGAGCTTGTCCAAAGTGTTGTCAGGAGCATTCAGAAGAACGATGTCTTCCAGCCAATGAGCCAAATACTTCAGCTGCTTGGTACCAGGCTGGGATTCATCAGGCAACGGTAATTATTTTTTTTTTAAAAAGCATGATTTCCATTGCCTACCGCTCAGGTTATAATACAATATGCCTAATCCTGCATCATTCTGGTTTACAGGAGCCTGTATAGGGATATTTTATTCTTGACATTGGTAGCACTGGGCAAGAACAATATCAACATTGGTGAGTCATGTGATTCATACTATATGATTACAATAGTTCACTGCCTTTGTTGTTGCATGATGCTTCTTGTTCAACTTTGTACTTTGAGTTTTCCATCAGAGAATCTCACCATCCTGTGCTGTTTTTGCCTTCTCAGACGCTTTTGACCGTGAGTATAAGTTGGCGTATGATCGACTGACCCCCAGCCAGGTCAAACTGACACATAACTGTGACCGGCCACCTGGTGCTGGAGTCATGGAGTGTAGGAGGACTTTTGGCCTGCCGAGTCTGTGATTTCTCTCATCCTGTGGTTTTCCCACTACTTCTATCTTTTTCCTCCTTCACATGGTGGAAGAGATGTGAAGTCTGAGACAGCCAAAGAAGAAGAATTCACCCACTACCAAAGCTACCTCTGGCTCTGAGCAGGGCCATGTAGACACTTAGAGGCATTTCCAAGCTCTCTGTTAAATCCAACGTACGTGGCCTGTTCCCATTCAATGTACACCACCATTTTAACACTATGTCGGATATTGTAAATGCTTCTGTTTACATCATATTATCTCATAAACTTCAACGTTCTGCACATTTCATTCTGGATTACCAAGACTCGTTTAAACATTTAGCCTCACTCAGGTAATATTTACTACAGAGGCCATTGTAGATTAGGCGCAATATCACCTACGTAGTGCTCAGGTCATAACGTCACTCATCACCATTAAATCACATCGAGGGGATTGCAGAGTGGTTTTGGGACCAGTAGCAGTATGTATTGTATTGTCTTGTTTAGGACCCTTAGTAGAAAAGCACAATGAACAAACCCCGATGAGACTTTGAAGTTTTCTCACATTCCTCTCAGTATTCTAGAGGCACTTGTAAATGAACACAAAAGAAAGTCACCTTTCTGTACATAGCTAATTATTCTATTATTTAGAATATTTGTATTATAAAGGTATATTTTAAGACTTGTATTTGCTATAACTAAGTTGTCTTCATATGTAAAGACAGTATCAAACAGTGTATTCGTTTTAATTTGCAAGCGTGTTGTTTTATGAACAGTGGTCCTGGAGACCATTATGGTGATATCTGTGAAGCGTATTGTCTTTGGAATCGGTGAGGTACAGAACTGGACCAAATTAGATGTTAACTCATGAATTACATGACTGTTTATGAGAAGTGACAAAATGTGACTGTGACAGCCTTTATCAAAGGTCAAATAAGCTGCAGAACTGGATAGAGACCAACTAAAAATGCCTAGAACACATTTAAACGTTCCTCTTCGATGTTAGGGGCGTACCAACACGATAAATACAGGCTGAAATGAAATATTTCTTTGCCTCATTAACTGATGGTTTTTTTTTTTAGAATTGCTTTTAATTAAAGGATAATATGAACAGTTTGGCATCTTATTAAACACATTACAAGAATAATTAGTTCAGGTCCTATCAGGCAGGTTCTGTGTTTTCAATGTTTGTTTTCTTTTCTTTTTTTTAATGTCTTGTAGGATATGAATTTACACGAACGTTCAATCCACATGTACAAATTTGAAAAAAATGTTTACAAAAGGGCAGTGTTCTGCTGTTTGAGTGTTTTAGTTTCATATTTTAACATTTTATTTAATATATTACCTTTTGATGGTACAGTTTGAAATGGTATATTATTATGGTACTTTAAAATTTACAGATCTAAAGAGCACATGAGCATTTAAGTCTGTTATATCTGAGTGAATTTTAATGAAAACTGCAGCAAATATATAGGTACATAGCTTAATCTAACTTAATTTGCTTTGGTAATACAGTACTAATTGGGGATTACAGTTTAAGGTACAGGCTGCACGGTGGTGTAGTGGTTAGCACTGTCGCCTTGCACCTCCAGAGTCTGGGTTCGATTCCCGGCCAGGCTCAATTCTCGTCTCTGTGTTTCCTCCCACAGTCCAAAGATATACAGGTTAGACTAATTGGTGTTCCCAAAATTGCCCCGTAGTGTGTGTGAATGAGTGTGTGAATGTGTGTGTGCCCTGCGATGGATTGGCACCCTGTCCAGGATGTACCCCGCCTCATGCCCTAAGCCTCCTGGGATAGGCTCCAGGTCCCCGTTATCCCTGAATACAGGATAAAGCGGTATAGATGAGTGAGTGAGAGTATAAGGTACACTTTACATTTCATTGTAGTATTACACAGTATGTAACTGTAACATATTATGCATTGTATGCATTACACATGATGTGCGATGATTATGGCTCTAGCTATATTGAACAATCTCACTCCAAAGAATTATAGTCTACTCATTTTGACCAGATGCTGTGCAAGTTTATTTGAAAAAAAAAAAAAAAAAATGTATGCCCTGACACTGCCATTCATGATTTAGCCTGTTTTGTATATCCTAAATCCTTATCTGACTGCATCACTAAACTCTAACTGGTGTTTTGAGTGGCAAGCTAATAAATTATATTTCCATTTGTGTAATAATTTTAATATTGTTGCAAGTTGGTTTATGAAATGATTGGTTTTTGTAAGCTAAAGTACTGTTGTGGCCCAATGCGTTTTACACATATCATTTCTTGTGTCTATTCCTGTTTATATTGTATAGTCGTTATTTCGCTAGATCTTGTTGGGATCTGCAAAAGCTGTTTATTATCTGTAAATAAACTCACTCAAATGGCCAGTTTTGACTTTTAAACATATTTATTAGAAATGGAGAGAGGTGAACACTGACGAAGAAAGTGATGAATGTGATACTTCTGGAACACTGTTTATCAGTGTTAATCCAAACACCTTGTATGACAAAAAAAAAAAAAAAGAACAAAGAAAAATGCACCATTTTTCAAAAATGTAAGTTTTACTCCCATAGCAGAACATTGGGTGGTTTTTCCTCACTTATTTATACAAAGACTAATACACAAGACTACTTTTTGCACATAGCTATTTTAAACTTGGAAAAAGGGAAAGAAAGAAAAAAGTACAAATGATGTTACTGTTTTAAAAAAATAATTTAATTGCAGTATGAGTGTAAATTATGTGCTTTAAACAATATGTTGAATTTCATTATTCTTTCTAAAGCAGTACTGCATTTGGAAATGTGTATTTGCATGGTACCAAACTAACAAAGACATAAGATATGGGAAGTCAATGCAAAAATAAATAAATAAATAAATAAATAAATCCAGGACGGCTTTTAAGAATAGTTTTCACGGGTGCTTCTAAAGCGTCTGAGACAAATGTGTCTGCATACATATACAGTACTACACAAAATCACCTGAACACATTGCTTGTCAGCTAGGGATGAGCATAATACAGCAAATACTTCAATTTCACTCTGCATACTTAAACACATAATCCAAAAACCAAACCGCTTCTTAATTACATTTGAAGATCAGTATGACTATATGCATTGGAATAAAATTATGAAGGACATTTTGGGTGTTAATATATTTTACTGTAGGCTGGTTTATGGAACAGAAAATATACATAACTATTATACATCACAGACATCTTCACTGGAAATTGTGAGCAGAAAATTTAGAGAGCATTACGGAAAGGGATAAACCAGCTACTATAAAAATGCATCAAATGCCACCATGTGGTAAATTGCACCGTGGCTCACCATAGGCATCTTACTAGTTTCTGAGTAAAAATCATACACTCACCTGTGAAGGTCTCTGAGTTAGTTGTAATACTGATGTGAATGTATTGTTAGTTTCCAGAAAGCAATAATACAAAGGAGGCTAATGCAGTCTTACCTAAGGAGCAATGTTAAAAAAAAAGAGATATGCATGTAACTGTTGTGTTATGAACCCCTGATAACCAAAGAATAACACGGGTCTCAAATTGATGTATGAAACAATATTTGGAATAGGAAATCATACAGTTGTCTTTCCCTAAAACAGTCTGGCTGAGTTTGCCTCTAAACGAAATAAAGGGAGAAATCACTTAATATGGGGTGCCATCCCATTGCAGGACACCAGCACACACACAGTCACACAGCAAATCACACACTGTGGGCAATTTAAAACCTAAACCAAGAACATGCAAACTCCATACAAGGTATCCGAGCAGTTCCCATCTCTTCAGGTGGTCAGTACGGAGGGGTGAAATAAAACAGGACGGAATGACTGATTATAACCTGGAATGTTTAACAATTCAGTAGACACTAGGAATTTAAGGTGTTGCTCAAATTGACACTGGACAGACAATAATGCGGTCCTCCAGCATTACACTGAGCACAAGGAACACAAAGTAGAGCATGAACATGGTGAAGCCCAGCATTTTATTCATCCTCCATTTACAGACTGCGATGGAGATGATGACAAAAAGCAGCATGAGGAAGAGCAGCACGATGGCGCAGAAAAGTCCATTGCTGCTGACAGCCACGGGTGCCAACCCATGGACGAATGAGTACATTAACCAGGGCACCGGCAGCCTGCAGAGACATTAACATGAAACTCAAATATGCATTAAAAAAAAATCAATATTCGAATTCTGCAGCAGAATGATGCATCTTATGACATTATTCATATACTTTCTTCTGTCACACTGACATTTTACTTGTTACTGTAGTCACTATTTTCAACATTTTTGTCCAATTTTAAATAACAAGCCACAAATACATAATTGATATTTTATGATGTTGATCTATATATATATATATTCTGATATGACCAAAACGTAGCAATATGTCACCAGCTACACCACAAGGTCTTGTTGAAGGAGAAAGATTTGTCTTTGTTTTGATCTTACAGCATACTGCTCATGAAGGTCTGTCTGGTCTATAGAGATAATGAGCTGTCCATGGGGCTTTGCTTGTCAGGATGATGAGCTGTCCAGCTCAAAGACAGCTGAAGGGAAAAAGATTTTTCTCTCCTGGTGGCTGTGGCTCTGACTTAACTCATAACCTAGAAATGTTAGAAATGGCTCTTTCGTTAGTTATAACTATTTTCAGGTATACTGATGAGAAAACAGGCCTACTGTGGAAAGGGTCTCTGTCCACTCTAAGATATTACTTGATTAGTTGATTAATATTAAAGGGCTTACATACTATACTTCTGGTGTAAATTTGGCTTTACTAATATTTTAATGAATTTAACCGTTCATTTACAAAATTGTCAATAACTGCTTTACCCTGTTCACGGTCGCATGTTGTTTATTTGCTTATATTTTGGCAAACAAACCCATCGGTCAGTATTCATAAATATTTTCAGGCACAATATTTAAGGTTGTGGTCTATTAAGTATGTATTGTGATACTAATGTGCCAGGTCTGACTGTGAATTACTATCAATGATCATTATATTACAACATTGCATTGTGGTTGCACTCTATAGTTTTAAATACGTTCCACTTACTGTACTGTATATAAGGGTTGCAAATTAGTATTAAAATGTAAAACATTTAGAAGAAATATTTTAGTTGTACTTGGGTTTCTATTCGGCTTGTTTCAGTAAAATTGTAAACTAATATAATATTAACTTTTTTTTCCACCCAGTTGTAAGTGTTATTTCTATTCGAGATTGGGATTTACACTCTTATGTACACCTGTTCAACTGCTTGTTAATGCAAATATGTAAACAGCCAATCACATGGCAGAGAAGTGCATTTATGCACGTAGACATGGTGAAGATAACTGAAGTTCAAACCGGGCATGGGAATGTATTGCTGCTCACCATGTCCGCACCTGCATTATTTTGCTGGTGGTCTGACCAGACAAACACCATGGTCAGATGTGCACTGTCTAAGCACTGAACAAATATAATGGCATGCTAGGAAATTCTTAAAATCTTACACCGCATAGAGTATGTCAACTTTTTAGCTGCTAAAAAAAAACAGATGTTGATTCTTCTGTGAGGGAGCTGCTTATCATATTTCAATCTGGTAAGGGACATGTTGTGCCGAAACCTACTACTGTTAACACATCTGCCTTACTGATTGGCTGCAAATGAACCTTCAAAATCTATCCTGTGTACCATAGATGCTCTTTGAACCTGGTGCCCAAGATACCGTGGAAAGATATGAAACTAGCATGGGTGAAAAGTCCAACTAACATGATGTATTTAGATCACTCCAGCCCACTTCACCAATGGTATACCAATGGCAAATTTCTTTCTTTCTTTCTTTTTTTCTACTGCATCCATAGGTAACCACATCAGTGAGTAATTTGAAATAACATTTTCTCAAGGAGGCAAGAAATGAACCTATTGTTTAGATATTTTAAATACCTAATATTCATGTCTTCTAAACCAAATTTTGCTATTATAGTACTTTTTCTGCCATATGCAAAGGATTTAGTGACTTACCCCACAGTAATGTCAAATATGTTGCTGCCTACAGAGCTGGAAACTGCCATGTCTCCCAGGCCTTTGCGAGCTACAATCACACTGGTGATTAGGTCAGGAATGGATGTACCCGCTGCCAGAATGGTGAGACCCATTATCTCTTCTGAAATGCCAATGGTTTCACCTACCTTAGAAGAAAAAAAAAAACACTCCACTATGATGGATTCCGCATTATGGTTGTTCCATGATGTTACATCTGTACTGAAAGGCAAATGTGTGTAAACTGACCTGATGCGCCCACCACACCATGAGGTAGGAGAAAATAGCAATCCATACTATAGAACCCAGGAAGGTGATGGCAAAGTACTTCCTGGATGCCTGTAAAAACAATGATCAATGAAACAAACTGATGAGAAAACATGCCTATTGTGGAGGGGGTCTCAGTTCACTCTAAGATATTCCTTTATTAATACTTGACAAGTTCATTAATATGAAAGGGCCTACTTCTGGTGTAAGTTTGGCTTTACTAATACTTTCATTAATTCAGCCGTTCAATGACAAAATTGTCAATAACTGCTTTGACCTGTTCACGGTCACTGTGCTTTAATTTGTTAATTTGCTTATAAATGATAAACCCAACCAGGTTCATTAGAAAATATCATGAATGGGTACAAATAAACCTTGTGTGAGCAGGACTGATCAGTATTCTATAGGATTTAAAAAATCTCTCCACACACCTCTAATTCTAAACTCTAACCAGGGACTGCTAACAAAGCTACACAGAGTGTAAAACATTATATGGATTTACTGGATTTCTGACATCCGGTATGGTGAGCCACAGAAAAAACACAATGGGCAGAAGAAACAGGTACGTGGCTTGTTTCCTTCTGGTGTCTGGCCAGTCCAAGGACAGAGGCTCCTCATTTTCCTCTCCATCGTCATTGTCTAAGCCATCTTCGTCCTGATCTTCATCTTCATCACTGTCCTCATCGCTGTCCTCATCACTGTCATTATCACTATCATCAGAGCCTTCTGATCCTTCTGACCCCCCTCCTTCTCCTGCTGCTGCCTCTTCTTCCTCCTACAGAAAGAAAAATAGAGAAACAGAAACAGTGCTGAAAGATTAGACACTCACTGTCCACTTTAAGATACACATTGCTCATTTATGCAATTATCTAATCATTCAATCCTGTGGCAACAGTACAATGCAGAAAAGCATGCAAATACTGTACAGGTCAAGAGCAATGTCAAATATCAGAATGAAAAAAGGGGTCTCTGCGACCTTAAACTTGACAAGGCTTTTGGAATTAGATGGGCTGGTTTGAGTATTTTAGAAATGGGGGATCTGGGATTTCCATACATAACAGTCTCTTAAAGTTTAAGTCTGATAAACTTTAATGGTGTAGTGGTTAGTGATTAGCACTGTCGCCTTGCACCTCCAGGGTCCGGGTTCGATTCCCGGCCAGGCTCAATTCCCGTCTCTGTGTGCGTGGGTTTCTTCCGGGTACTCCGGTTTCCTCCCACAGTCCAAAGATATGCAGTTTAGGCTAATTGGCGTTTCCAAAATTGCCCATAGTGTGTGAATGAGAGTGTGAGTGTGTGTGTGTGCCTTGCGATGGATTGGCACCCTGTCCAGGATGTACCCTGCCTCGTGCCCTGGGATAGGCTCCAGGTCCCCATATGACCCTGAATACAGGATAAAGCGGTATAGAAGATGAGTGAGTGAGTGAGTGAGTAGTTAGCGGTTAGCGGTTAGCACTGTCGCCTTGCACTTCCAGTGTCCGGGTTCAATTCCCGTCTCTGTGTGTGTGGGTGGTTACTGTACCTTGATTTCCATCTCTGTGTGCATGGAGTTTGCATGTTCTCCCAGTGCTAGGTGGGTTTCCTCTGGGTACTCTGGTTTCCTCCCACAGACCAAAGACCTGCAGATTAGGCGAATTGGCGTTCCCAGATTGCCTGTAGTGTGTGAATGAGTGTGTGAATGTGTGTATGTGTGTGCCCTGTGATGGATTGGCACCCTGCCTTGGAGGTGTACCCTGCCTTGTGCCCTAAGTCTCCAAGGATAGGCTCCAGTCCCCCTGTCCCCCCGAACACAGGATAAAGTGGTATAGACGATGAATGAGTGGTTGGAGCTGCTATAAGAGGGATATAACAACTCAATGAATTACTCTTTTCAACTTTGTTAAACAAAAAAAGCATCTCAGCAATGGATCAGAGAAACTGAAAAAGAATTCCAGCCTTTGAATTGAATTAATATAGACAGCTCAAACCCGTCTGGTCATTCTCCTCTGATATGTCTCATCAGCGAGGTGTTTCAGACTGCAGACGCACCGCTCGGTTTTTCTGCACCATCCAGTGTAAACTCTATAGACGGTTTTGTGCGAAAATCCCTGGAGGTCTGCAATTTCTCAAATACTCACCAACAACCATGCACAGGAGATCACAAAGATTTATTTCCCCATTCTTACATTTGATTTGATCTACAGCTGAAGCTCTTGATCTTCGTCTGAATGATTTTGTGCATTGTGCTGCTGCCACATGCTTTAATTATTACTGTAGAGAACTGCATAAATCTGCACAGGTGTACAGGTGTTCCTATTAAACTGGATGGTGAGTGCATATGATTTAATATCTTTGCTTCCTCCTAGTTGGTTTGCCCACCTTCTGTCCCTCTGGCTGTTCCTTGGTGTCTGCCTTGTTAGAAGAAGCTACACCTGCTGGCTCTTTGGATTCCTCTCGCTCCTCTATCTTACAATCGTCACCTGTAAAATATAAATGAAACATAAATCAATTAAAACAAGCAGCCTGTGATTAATACATTTAACTGATGACAGAACTGAATGACTCACAAGTCTAGTTATGTTTTTAAAGTAAGCAATAAAAATGAAATAACATCATTTCATTTGGCACTTTTAATAATTAGCTGTGCACCTCATAACTTAAGTCTTGAAATAAACTATGAATATAATCATTAGGATGACTAATGTGTAAAGATCTTTTGTGTTCCTATCAAACGGACAAGGAGGACAAAACCGAAGCTACTGTCCGAATCCTCCCTGGCCACATTTCATCCGGGACCCAGCTGGTGTGCTGCTGTTTCTGCAAATGCCACATTAATCAGCAGTGTAAATAAGCAGCTGAGCTCTCGTGCTAGATGAGCCAATGAAATTCAAACCTGTAAGTAAACCTCTTTGCAACCATGATAACACACTGTGTACTAAGACACTGGGATGACATGATGGAATACCGGCGCTCACCTTTGCCTGATTTTTCCTTCTCTTTGCCCTCTACTCTCCCCCTGGCCATGCTGTTCAAAATCTGAGCCTTGTCTTTAAACTTCACTGCAAACCAAAAGAAGTGAAATATACAGTCAGGTCTAGACATAAAGTCACCCTTTAGCAAAGTTATACAAAAAAGCTGATTGAAACAGCATAGATAATGTTATGCGTAACCTTTCTGTTTTGTTCCAATTTGTACTAATCTACAGCAGAATATTAATCCGGGATTTTTATGTTTTATCGTAATACAATTGTAATTTATTTATCTCAGTAGTGTCTAAATGAATAGTAGTGTGTGAATAGAGATGAATTAAAGGGAAATGGAACAGCAGATATATTCATAAATGGTCCACGTTCGGATTTGCAAACAATCGCACAAACAAAATGCTTTGTTTCACCTTGTCATTAAATGGACATAATGTCCGTAATATAAATATGATTGTTCATATCTCAGACTTCAGTATTGTCATTTATACAGTAACTAAGCAATAGTTTATGAGCAAGCCTGAATCTGCCATTGGCCAAAGACACTGTCAACATAAATACAGTAGTCCCCCAAGAAGTCACAGCTAGACAGCTAGGCATTGAGTGTTGTCATGCGGAACAGAGACTGACTGACATGCTGTAGCCACTGTCTAAATTGGTTTAATGTAATGAACTACTGCTAGAGTTGGACTTTTATGTAGCAAACAAAGAAAGGAGGGTAATAAAAACAGTGAATGACACCATCCTAAAAATCAACACTCAAAAATGGAACACTTGTCTAATCAAATGAATGGTCCAGAACTAACTGCTTTATAATTGGTCATCTGTGGCTGAACAGAACTTATAGGGGACGCATACTTTCATAGAAATTATAAAATAATAATATTCCATTCAGTTCAATGTTATTTATATTGCATGTTGGTCATTGTCACAAAGCAGATTTACAGAATCAAAAAGGATATTAGGTAAATGAGTATGAATTGTTTGAGGAAATATGTATAAATTGAAATTATCAGATTGTCCCAGACTGTAATACAACAACTACATCTCCAGTGAATATAAAAACTCAACACACCCTTTTAATATTGCATGCTTTTTTTAAAATTATTATTATTATTATTATTTTTGGGGTATTTCCAATTTTCTCCCCAATTTAGTCGTGGCCAATTCCTCCCCGTCACTAGGGGGC